>DWME01004817.1:0-15773 GCA_018244795.1 Parelbella ahira ahira | reverse complement strand
CCATTGTTCAAAGGGAAATAAGTTTTATGTTATTATTACATATATTATAGGTAGTGGGATTTATTTATGCAGCATGCAGATGCCTAATTTATTAAGTTTAATAAATTGATATTTAATAAATCCTCAAATTGACGAGTTATTCTTGCTACGCTATCAATAGAGTAAGTACAGCCTCATTTGAATATGTGGTTGGGATCAAATTATTACTTGTAATTATTACGTGACGCCAGTTCGATTACGGGGTACACAGAAAGCGTAGAGAGTACAGAAATTAACAATTATTTTATACCAGGCAAATTGGATACCTGAATCGTTATCCTAAAAGAATGGTTAAACTGATAATAAAAATTATATTAAAAACAGTCTGCGCAAAAGAAGATAGGGTAGGATATAATAAAACTTGGAATAGGACGGATTAAAGTCAACATGGAAACACACACTGAAAAGGGCGCTTTTAAAACTATTTGATTGATTGCGAAAGAAATAAAAATGGTAATGTACCGACATGAATCAAGAAATGATATATGGATGGTCACCGTGTCTTATCTGCAGAGATAAACGAATGTCCGATTTAGCAAATATTTTCTTGCGCGGATTTTATTACTAAAAAAAGATGCGACCATCTCAAAATTATTAACGAGTCTGTCTCGTGACTACTATTAATTAAATACTAACGTAACATCACGCTTGTAATCCTCGAAGAGGTGGGCAGAGGAGTGTAATACACTCCCACGTTTCTTCACCAGTTACGTTTAAGCCACATGGAATAGGTGGTGAGCCTATTGCTATACAACGGGCACAAATCCAGACTCCGTGTCACTAATAGAAATTCTAAATTAGAAAAATTTAATCGTACTTAACCCGAAATTTGAACCCAGGATCTCCCGATCGGCATTCGCGCTAACAACCACTCGACCAACAAAGCAGTCTCGCTGATGGCTGATGATAATAAACAAAAACAAAATATATAACAACTTAAAAGTCGTATCAACTCAAATCAGTTAATACTTACTTCATGGGTAGACTCGCTTCTCGTTCTTCGGTAGCGCTCAAACCAATATCTTCCGTACTACGGAATCTACAGGACTATTTAAATAACCCTCTTAAATGTCAATAGACTTAGAAACAGTTTCAGAGATTCCCAACTTTATTCTATAGCACTAAGATACATTAGGTACATACATAATGCTTTTCACAAAAACATCTGTCCATTTAAATAGTCGCTCGTAATAGAGCAATTGTGATATAATTATATGATGTAGTGTTAATATGTCTCTATATGATGTAGTTTAAAATAATAGCGTTCACTGAAGAATTAATTGCACAATTTATTCGATTGCTAAATAATCGTACGTATTCATATAGGTGTATGCATATATTATGCCCTGATCGAACTGATTGTACCAATGGACTGTGTTCAAATCAATACAAACGTACTATAGTTATCTATGAGAATTATAGTTAAACGTATGTTAATAGCAATAAACGTTACATTACGCCTGTAAACCCCGAAGAGATATGCAAAAGATTGTAGTGATCGCGCTTGCAACCACTCCGACCAACACAACAACATAGTCATATACATATTACTTGTGAATATAACGGTTTATTTTAAGAAACAAACCGAAAAACGCGGAAGTAACTTTGTATGTCTTTTACGGTATGACGTCAAACCCGTTAAACCACTTTTGATGAAATGTAGTAAGGAGATTGAACTACATATAAGGAAGGCTGCGAATATGGTATGTGTGCTCTTAAGAAAATTTTGTGAGCAGAATATTTCACTGCACCTACCCTATTTTTCATAACGAATTTTTTTCAGTTTTAGGTACTTCCTGAATTTTAAGACCAGAAGAAAGTGTTGTAAAAAACGCCTTTTGTCTAAGCCTAAAACGTTACAATTTTAGTTCAAAAGAAATTGGTATCTTAATTTTTTTAAACCCTACAAAGCGGCTAAGTAACAAGTAGTAAATAACTCATAATGAAATAAATAGTACCGTAAGCAATAGGTGAGTTTTAATATACTTATAGTTAAATAGCCACAATGTTTAAACTATGAACGAGCTACCGAAAACTCGTAATGCCTGAAGACACTGCCATAGGTGAGGTCGATGCCCACTATTTGCAAACTGACCTAATTTCATTGAAACGGGAGTGCCTAATTCGATTCCCAAAATTATTTATTCAAGTAAGGGTGACCCCATTTCTTACGGCATATATTATGGAACAGCATTTAATAATGCACGCGAGTATTGATTAGCCTTTGTTGTGATTAGACTAACATGAGGTCTGATGCCTTCGAGAGTGAAAGTCAAAGAAAAGTTATATAGATCTGCAGTGGCAACTGGGGTTAGATAATACGTAACAAGCATCTCGGTAAGATCATTATAATATTTGATGCACAGGGATTGTGAATCGTTTTTCAATATTACCATCAATCTTTGCCACTTTTTGTCTTCCACTGTTGAACACGGGTCACTTCTCAGAATGAGAAGAGGTAAGACCATAGTAACTATAGCCTTTCACTGGTGGTATTTTACCTACATAGGTAAAAGTTCTGAAATAATACTCATAGTTGAACTAATATAATTTGTTGAGCAAAGTCCAATGAATAATATTAAAAACGAAATGTATTGATATTAGACGTAATTTTTACCAAAACATCTTCAATCACCATAATCATACAAATACCAAGAAGCATAGACAGACAAATGAAGAACGAAGACAAGAAAACGCCTGACATGATAAAAGTTCTAAAAGAAATAATAACCAATTTTATGTGTCGAACGATTTTCAAGTCGAAATCAGCTAGTGACGCAGAGAAAAGGGGGATATAAAAACGAGAAATGGCCATCGGACACAACGCGTCGTTTTGTCACGAAACGATCAAACATTACGATCCCATTTTGCACGGCGCATTTCCATATGTAATGCTATAAATAATGGCGCTACGTCGTACATCCAAATGGCGGTTACAGGGAACAAGCATTAGCTGGACACGACAATACTACATGTAACACACAACACAAACAATTGAATGTTTGCAAATCTGTCCCATATATACAACCGTACACAAATGTTATGTTTCATCTTGATTAATATAATAATTAAATGTATTTTGTCTTTATTAAAACGTAACTTTGCGCCTATAATCCCTGAAGGGGTAGGCAGAAGAGTGTTGTACACTCCCATGTTTCACCAGTTACGTTTAAGTACCATGGAATAGTTGGTGATCCTATTGTCAATTTTATTAATTTAATTTAATTAAACATCAAACACAATCAGATGAATATGCACTAAACAATAAGTTTAAATTATTTCTTGAACGTTTGGAGTAAAACCAAAATATTAGCACTTAACCGAGCATCATCAGTAAAAGTAGACTTATCATAATTCTTTTTAATTTGAAGGATTTTTTGAAGTAATACTACAAATACACTTAGCTTTATCAAGACATAATTAAACAAGTTTAAAAGAATAATTTTCAGCCCAATTTTTTTTGACTACTTACTGTAATTATTCAATACAGAAATAGCCAATTATGAGTATTAGAAATTGGCTTTTGAAAACCAATTTGAATTGAAACACCAATTTGAAGATAATGATGGCGCGAGCGATATTACGAAATATGTCAAATATAAAGAAAGACACGTTATAAAGATCGGAGATAGGTGAAGTTATACGTGAGCAAGACCTAACTCATGGATGCCAATGTATAATACTAAATTTCGAATACATAACTAACATGCTTACGGAAGTGAGTAATAAGCGATGCGCCATCCCTTCGTATAAGCCCTAAGATGACCCCTTACGCTTCACCACATACACCAAAGTCCTCATTTCCCAGGGAGTTCTAAAAGGTTCCCTCATGGGAACGACTGTTAGCTTCAGGATAACGGATAACGGTTATAGTTCATGACCCCTGTTCAACAACATTTCATAGCAGCGTTGGCAGCTGACGTTTTGAGAATAAGCTCGGGTAAACAGAGAAGCGCTTGTCGCAGATCCCAAGCGATCTTTTTGCAAACCTTACCATTATATTAGAGGTATGTCAGGGAATACCAGATACAACGCCCCAATACCGATTCCTTGCCCTATGCCCTATATCCATTTAATAAGTGACGAATCTCTGTCAATTTTGACTCAGTTGAAACACCGCGAAGTCAAAAAATTCCGTAAAATAAACAATATGCAACGTGGGAAACGTTTCATTTTCTTACTACTCTTAAAAATAACAACTAAAAACACGGAATTCAATGTTGAGGTCGCTTCTAGTCCAGAATTACGAAACGATCCAAAAATGCCGAAAATCCCGCGGCGTACCTCACGTAACTGAACCGTCGTAGATAGATTCGCAACAGGCATAATTATTATGGGCCGAAAAAAATTGCGGGTACACATTCTACCGTCTGAGCAATAACTTAATTAAGTGACCTTTGTATATCGCGACGCTATTTTGATGTTTCACGAAATGGTCTTTGTATGGCCAAAAGCGTGGTCATAATATGAACCTTGATTGGACGCAAATTAATCATTAAATAGTCATATCATCATAATTATCAATCTGTCAACCGTTTAAATGTTAAAGACACGTCTTCTCTTAGACTAGAGAAAGTTAGTTCACAGTATAGATACTATTGTCTAGTTGACAGTCCTCGCCAAAATTCCTGTGAATTAATTTAGGGCAACAATTGAGCCATGAACACTCTTCATTATCATCATTCACAGTACCAACCCTATTATAGATCCAGTATCGGATACGGCATTCCTTTCAGAATAAGAAAGGTTAGCGCCATAGTGGGCCACAACGGCCAAGTGCAGGTTGGCCGCGTATGATCGCGCCATAAGAGTACGTAATGGGAAAAGTTATATTGTCAATGTTTCCATAGGATATGTTCATTCATCTTTACAGGAAGGCAAATTTAATCTTAAAACGCACAATTTTTTTAGAGAGAGGTACGCGCCAGAATTTGAGCCCTCAACCCCCAAAGAGTCTGAATTCTGAAACACCAAGCTATCACTGCTACTTGAAACCTATACACTGCAATGGTATAGTCAACAACAGCAAGACACCTAACCAAGTTGACATCATGCAGGCCTCCGAAAGCAAAAATACAGCCAAAGCCAAATCTATATACCATCATACAATCATACTGAACTCAATTCGGTTGGGAGAAGAACGAGCGAATGACATCGAAGATGCGACCGAGCGTACCGTACACCTGTCTTAACGACTGGCGCGTAAAAAAATTACGCGATCCATTTAAAAAAGGAACTCGGATCTTCCACGCACTCTTTATGATTATTGCGTTCACTTCAAGCCCACACCGGTCTCGGTTAGTTGTCATTTTAAATTTCCAGAGGAATTTACAAGGGACACAGGCGGTGATTTGCGCGACGTTTGAAAAATGCTTTTTTAACTGATTCCTCAATGTATATGTATACATATATATATATTATATGTGTATATCTCTAATTTTTCATGTATATACCCAGGGATGATTAATTACTATTGCTTTAATTTTTATCTAGCTATATATTATTCATTTTTCACAGTTAAATATTTAAAAAGTAATATTTTTTGACACGTCAATATATTTCGACTATTCGCTCACGTCGTTCTGAAACCTTACTATGTATAAGTAAAAACTATGCTAGAATGTCTCACATCCAAATAGAATAAATGCCTACGATCCCATTCAGAGAACACAAGTACCTACTAGCTGTTAAATTTGTGGTAAAAATGTGTACGGTAAAACTGCTAGCACAGTGGTTCGGGAGTAGACCAACTATATTTTTACCTTTATTATCTAGTCTTCCTCAAGGCTACATCGCAAATTATGATTTATGGTTGACGTGCCCTTATTCATAAGACTCAAGAAGACACGGCAATAAAAAAATCATATTTTTATTATCATATTATCGCGCCAAGTGTCTTTTGTAGTAAGCAGAGAGCGTCCAGTGTTAAATGTCACTAAGTTTACAAATCGACCCCGATTCTTCTGAATTCTTACTCTTTATTATTTTATGGGGGCGTCGGAAATCTCCAATAGTTGGCGTTCACATATAAAGAGAGTCGACAATATTCATATTTATACTATATATAAGTTTAGTACATACATACATAGGTCTGAAATTTTGTCCCTACAAAGAAAGTAGCATTACCTCTCCCCCGCCTCCTCCTGCCCCCAGCCCCTTCTCCGTCGGCGATTCCTTACCGCGGCAAAATTTGCCGACCGCTTATTAAAATACCGTGAAGTGTTTCGACGTAATATCTCTGCTCGCGGAATTCGTCCCCATTATTATAAGTACATTCCAATTTAATAAGGGACATGTAGAACCTTAAGAAGATTGAAGGTAGGAGGTAGGTTAGGTAGGTAGTAGGTAGGTTAGAAATGTGTAACTATAGCTATTAAATTTGTAGATTTTATTGAGTGCAATAGTGACATAATTATGTTAATATGATGTCATATGGTTATTATAATAATCCTTTTATCGTGCTGCAGTTGGACTCGGGTCTTAAGACAAAACAGATAATTGTATAATACATTGACAGGTAGTTGTATAATATACTGGCCAAGAATAATATGCAGACTTTATCTATGTCACAGAACTTTACGAATAATTCTAAGATGGTTCTTCTGTAAAGAACTCTCCTTGCAATGTTTTCCGTTACCGTTATTGCATGTAATATTTAAAATTAAATATCGAACATAAATTTTATAAAGACAGCCGTACTTACCAGAATCAATAAATTATAGACTACGGAAAGGCAGTCAAATCTAAGCCACTAGGCCATGATTGACTGCATGCTTTCAAATACGACGTCAGATCTCCTTCCAGAAGTGTCGGCTCTGGCTGACGTGTCAGATACATATTTAAGAAATAGTGCTTATCTCGGCTATAAGGGTACCGGCGTTGCAACCAAAATATCCCTTAGACAGCTTTATGACTTCATTATTCATAAACAGTATATCCTTTAAATACATATAAACATATTTAGAATAATTTCAATGAGAAATTTCATATTCAACGCAAAGTCCACTAAATGTTAAGATTTTGGTAATAAAAATATAATTATTAAGCGGAGGTATAAAATTAATAAAGTATGTTGTGAAAATACTAAAGTATGTATGTATCTGATGTATTTACAGCTAAAAAGAAAAAACTAACTCATCTAAGAATTATCAATATATGTATCAATAGACAGTACAAATTAACATTCAACAATTCTATTTAATTTTACTCATAGTTTTCCACGAGCAAGAATATTAATAAAATGTTACATAAAGATATTCGCAGGCGTTATGTACGTTTCAAACGCAATTACATACCTACATCCAGCTACTCTTGGTGGGTTTTTATCCTCACGTAGGAAAGGTGTTAAGCGGTGCTACAGTAGAGATTAGGGGATTACAGTGTTAGTAGACGACAGCTCGTTTGTCGGTAGTTTTTGACCACACTAATGATCACGTACTTGGTCTCTTGATACTGTAAGCTCGCGTTTGAAAATGACTCCTGGTCATTTATCGATATTATATAGTTAGCTTCGGCTAAAACTGTCACGTTTTCTTGAATACATACACGCCAGATCCCTTACGAGCTAGGCAGTGAACACGGAGTGTCAAATATCTTTATCCTTGCAGAACTGCCGTGCTTATTTCACATTAATCATTCAATAATTAATCAATATTTTAATTCATCTAACACTTATTAAATCGTGAATACATCATAAAAACCTTGACGTCTTATCGTTAACTCCTTAACTAAAATATGTCTTTTATTTAAAAACACTTCTATCTAAACATAAATGTGGACAATTAACTATTACTTACTACCGGATGGCCCGACAACGTGAAGAAGGCAGATGAATGCAGCCGAATGCAGTTGGATTCTAAAAGGCCAGGACCGAGTGGAATGGCACCAATATTAAGCCAAGTCTCTGTCCACGGGTATTATTATCTGAACACGTAGCTACCTATACAAAAACACTCCGAACATTCCAATTCCTTTCACACAACCCCTCGACACAAATGAACTTGGTCTACACGAAGCAAGAATAACTAGACAGGAGTTGATTTCATTGAAACCAAAACGTATAAAACTTCACGCGACCTTCCCCGCCTTTGAGCGCTACCTACACTGTACAGTGGGGATAGTGCACATGGAAATTCCGAATTTACAGGACACCCGCACTGAACTGGGGCAATTAGCGCGGGCGCAACGGGGCGTTTGTGGTCGATGATCACAGGGAATTCGGGGGCAATATGCGATGGGGAACAGACAAAATGGAATTTCGACGGGAAATTATGCGTTAATCAAAACATCGCGGCGTGTAAATGGCGCACTGGTGTTAAAAGGTCAATATTTCATTAGTTTTAGAGGTCTCCGCGTGTATATATATACCTAAAGAGAGTAATGAATTTGGAAGAAACATAATACGTCTGTAAGGACAGAGATATGTGGCACTCGGGGCTCTTTTCCCACCTCGTAAGACACTTGGTGGGATAATATAATAATAATTATTATTATGTAATCAATGATATTATTTGCTCGGGTGTCTTATGTATAGTATTTAAAGTGTAGATAATAAGGGTGTTTAATATAAATATTTATTGGTCGATGCAGATGTCGTGGGCGGCCAAAATTTACAGGCACAGACATTTGCTCGTCATCATTGTCATCATCATCGACAACAAACACTATGTCTTTTCATTACTTGACAAGTCTTTCTTCTCACAGCGAGAACCATCAAGGCGGGGTTAATTAATTAGCCGGTATAATTGGATGATTCAGTAGTAACGAAATAGAAAAATAATAAAAATACCTTAAATTAACTGACTTGTTTGTCCTGGATTCAAATCTTCAACCCAACCTCTGGGATAGAAAAGCTTCTATGACGATTTTTATTACAAGTATCTCCCTACCAACAGCACTATTGGACCTGCACAAATATGTCTACGAGTCGCGATGGCAATTTCCAAACGCCATAATAGCTTACTACTGATGCAAATAACTCGACAGACACATTGGATTCAGTTTCAATAACTTGCAAGTCAATACCAGAGCATAATATATATAACTAACCATATATAAATGACATAAATATATAATTTACTTTCACGTTGGAATAGGCAGGAACGCCAGACCGCCACTTGCCAAGATCTTGACACACTTTCCGCGCCCTCAACATTTATTCAGTTTAGATGGAATTCTATTCTATTGTATTATTAAAACTAGACCTAAAAACACTGTTATGAAAATAGATCTCTATGGCTTGAAGTTTTCATTATTATTATTATCATTTTAATCATCACACCTGGTTCTTTCCGGGGTAGGCAGAAATCACCAGGTCCCATATATTACTATTCTTAAACAACACAGGTCCAGCAGTGGACTGGAGTAGGCTGATAACGATGATGATGATGAAACAATCGTGGTGTTCGTTTAAATTGAATTTTTTAAAATTTCGACGATATTTAAATAATGATGTTAAATATATTATACTCTAGCTAATGATTATTTACATATTTTTCTGTATTCTCATTCACTGCATATAGATTCAATGATGTGTTTAGAAGCATAAATCGTCTTTAAATCTGAATTTCCTTTAACTGAAATTTTAATTTTATCGTTCAATTTGCCGTCATGTTATGAATTACTTGGTGTTATATAATGTAGAAAATAATAATTATAAATGTACAGACTTTAATAGGATTAACACGCCACAAAGACTTAGAAATGCCATTCATAGAAACAGCTAACCCAGTAATCCAAATAGAACAACTCACAGAAGGCTATACCCTATAGAAAAATAACATAGTTTAAATTAAATATTCTAAATAATACCTTCCAGTATAAGCAATAGAGATCAAAATGCCTTCCGAATACCAGGCGCTTATTACCCTATACTTTGACAATAAAAGTAGCAACATACCTGAATTACTTCAATGAAAGTTCGAATTGTTCGTATTTCACAAATTCTTCTCCAAACTTTCTTCATAAACACACAAAACACATAAAAGTACTATTTATTTGCACCCAATACACTATCTTTACACTGTTATTAGTTTATTGAAGCACTATCAAACGTAAACAGAGAAACTCATGCGAAATATGAACTAACCTCTGACTAAGTATACTACACTTCAGAATATTATTTACGCACATTGAAAATGAAAACATCACATCTGTTTTATATGTACGCGGTATTTTCGTGTTGTTATCGTAAATATAATATTTACCAACAAAAATATACGGGAACGAGGTAACCTCGACGGAAAGCATGTCAAAATTGTCATTTGTTTGACGCCATGTTTCCCGCGCATGCGCCATTGATGCGGACCTCAAAGCGCATGCCCAAGTTAGCTATTTAAATTTTAGCTGCTGGAACCTGTCAGTTTTAAATTAAAAAGTATGTTAGAAGTTAAAGTTATTTATTTATTTATATTTTTTTAATTTACAGGCCCCGAATCACGACTAGAAATGCTAAATTAGAAAAATCCGATAATACCCGACCCAGGATTTGGACCCAGGACGAGGCAGACAAATTAAAGGTGTTAATTGATTTTTATGCACTTCCCGTAAATTAAAACTATATTATTACAAAGCTAATTATGTCGTACGCCTTACAATTACTCGTGTTGTTTCCGGTATTGATCCTATTTCCAAATAAATTGTAATTAACTTGACTTTAAAAATACTGAAATAAAGACTCTATTTTATTACTTGACTGCCTTGTCGGTCGAGTGGTTGCAAACGCGGCTGCAACTCATTATTCTACTGATTACGTGACGTATTACACACTTAATGACATAGGAGAAATAGATATATGAATCCCTACTTATAGGTAACTATTAATATAATAATTCTTACGGGGTAGGCATAGAGCACTGTGAACCTAATATCTCTACCTTGTAGCCCAGACATACTTCTACATTCATCACAGTCTTAATAAAGACACGCAGCTTTCCGAGAAACTTTACCAGTAGATATAGATAGTACTGTCTACCTAGGCATATTGTCATATTAAACCAGCATAGTGTAATATAGGTCAGCAAACACTCCCAGGCATAAATGTTTAATGGCACACAGTACCACATGTTGCCTAGAATAATCGTAAATTCCACCTTTAGATAGATGTTGTCAATGCTCTCTTAGCGTAAACCCAGTAGTAGAGGGTACACTCTAATGATACTGAACTTAACTTTAAATTATAGTTCAGACGAATTTCATGGAAAAACTAATGTAGCCCTAACTCTGCTTCTTCCAATAGGCACTTACCGATACGTACCCTTCGAATCTCTATCTTGTTTTATCCTGTTTAGAATTATTATTGTGTGGAAGCGGCTTGAAATCTACCGGTGTCGTTTCCATTGACAAAATGGTGTCCTTAATAATGTACCTTATAATTGCTAAACTGTATTATTGGTTATATCTATTATTTGTGTGCTTACCATTATCGCTTTTCACGTATGGTGTTAGCAGTCTTCAGATGTCTGAGTTTTAGTCATAAGAAATCCTCGCGCGCTTATTAAGACAATGATAAATATGGTTGAATCGCATGAAGTCTATATAGACACAGTGCTGGCACACACTGCTCTCTACTTTTTTTAACTGAAATATTAAATTAAATAATAGCAAACATTTCCTTGCTGATACGTTTGTTAAAAATGGATCTCTTCTATTATTATTTTAAACAATTTCTTATACTTAACTTTACTTATGTTTTCGCTGGAAACGTCTATCTTTTTCTGTTCTACTTCGAAAACGGAAAAGGAAAATAATAAAAGACACGTAAAAATCCAAACACTGATATAGAACATTTATGAATAAAGACTAAAGCCGTTATGAAATATAGATTTAAATCAATAAAGTAAGAGGAGCTAAATTAAAATTAATAAGAATATCAATATTATTATTAATATAATAAAATCACCGGTACCTTTGCATAGAACTAATTACATTGTTTTTTTATCTAAAATTTATTTTTGTACATAAATAAATGATATACAAGAATAGTATTGATTTATCTTCATCATTAACTTTATATTGCATCTCTTTGACACGAGTTTCCTCTCAAAATAAGTTAAGACCTCAGACTGCCACGCTCGCTAAGTGCAGATTTAATCATAAATACATATCTATTCACAAGCCTTCTGTGTTTGTATATGTGTATGCAGATCCAATATCTTTGTCTATGTATGTCATCATCATCATCATAGCCTATCTCAGTCCACTGCTGGACATAGGCCTTCCCCAATGAGCGCATCGCGCCCTGTCCTCAGCTTGTCGCATCCAGCATCTTCCTGCAGTCTTCCGCAGATCGTCATCCCACCGGGCCGGAGGGCGTCCTACAATACGTTCGCCGAGCCGCGGTCTCCACTCCAGAACTATGTACTCGTATGTGTGTGACGGCAAGTCTTAAACCGTCTAACTGTAAAATATTTTATCTTTCAAAGAAGAAATCCTCATTTTAATTTAAAATTGTAATTAAATCTTCGCGGTTCGTGACTAAACTGACTTATGACAAAAGTTTGTTAAGACAAACCTATTAGTGACGGCGCAGTATCTGAACTCTGAACTTTAATTAAATTTTAGAAGAATTGCCCTCGCCGGCCAAGAAGTAAGAGTAACGATACTCCTGCCCAACCACGTTGTACTAACGGTGCTATAAAATTACAGAAATGCATATATTTATCATTATTTAATAAGGAAAATGCTTGTAAACATTTTTTTACAAGTGTATAAAAATATACAACAAAAAAAACATAATTTCATACCTGTAATCAGCGGAGGGGTTGGCAGAGGAGTGTAGAACACTTCCAGGTTTCACCAGTTACGTTTACGTTCAACCATTGAATAGGTAATGAACCTATGGCTACATACCGGATACACGTCCAGACTCCGCGCCGCTGTTAGAAATTTCTACTAGAAAATCTACGTTAGAAATATCCAATAGTACCCGATAGGAAAATTGAACCCAGGATCCTTTGATCAGTAGTCAATCTTGCAACCTCTCATCCAAGGAGGCAGTAAATATTACCACAAGCGAATTATAACATATATTGTAAAGTAATTATAAAACTCATTATTGTTATAGTAGCTGTGTACAATTACGTGTTATATAATTATGTGTATATCTTTGCCTTTTTGAAATACTTTTTTTGGAAGTAATCACTAGTTTTCACTTAACACATACCTAGTACCGATGTGCAAAGTACAAACGCAATAGTTCCATGAGAAACGGTTTTCGGTTCAATTGCACATTAAAAAAAAGTATAAAGTGATTTAAAATTTATCGTTTCATACAGCCATGCGTGTAATTGATTTCGATTTTATTAGGGCGCAGTTACAGGAGCGCGAACGGAATAATTAGGCTGATAAGGGTGGCGGCACACGGCTATTTATGTCAAGTCACATAACTTAATCGTGGAATGACAAAGCTTTATACTTCTTTTGCCTAGTGCCATATTTTGTACTACGTATAAGGCCAGTTACACACGTTATACAACTTTTTAGGGGGCAAATGACGTATCTGTTCATTTGCTAATATATTGTTTGTCATGGATAAATTGAAACACTTTACTTCTTTTTGTTAATGCTAGGCAATTACATAATGTGATTGTTATACACTCCTCTGATTATCCCTTCGAGGATTACATGAGTTGATGTTTCGTTTTAATGTACTCCATGAAACAATTATTATAATTTTTTTTTTCTTTTCATTATGAATTGTTATACATTTATCAAATTTAAAAATTACTAGGCCTCGTTCACATTCGGCCTATACGTCGCTTTAATAATACTAAGGCAGTGTGCGTACGGTAATATTTGGAAGCGTATAATTAAATTCCAATTTATTTAAGGAGCAAATTATTGTAAAATTGTATATTATACATAATTATTAGCTACAAAACCGTAATTATTTAATTGATTTTAATTAAAAGGTTTTCGATATTACTCACTAACCCACTGGAATAAAATACAGAATGTGTTGTATGTTATTTTCTCTGTAAATTAAATTTTAATTACTTAGAAACGTGTCTTATCCGACTTTATTATTATTTCTGCTTATAAAATACTGGAAAAAGAATTCTCGGGTGTTCTTCATACATTATTATGATCAAGCACGTATTAAGGTAACTACAAAAGAATATGTATCTAGACAAGTCTGAAATAAGATATAAAATCGCTTGTGAACAAACATTAAAGCTATCCATAATGTTATCTAAGGCGTGTGAAGTCTGCCAACCGGTACTGGTCCAGCGTGGCAGACCATGGCCCTAAATTTTCTTTTATTAGGAGACCAGCCCAGCGATGGAACGATAAAAGTGCCGATGATGACGTAATTCGAATGTACCATTGAAAATAGAGGTACAGATCTGGTATAAATATATTTTTTATATTAAAACATATAAATGAAATGAACCATTTTACATTCAGGGGATCAATGTCATTAGCAGTACCCGTTAAGCATGAGTTACCAAACAAAATCATTTCATTTCATTAGATTACTCGTTTAATCGAAGAATTATTAAATAAAATATATTACTTAATACAACATTACAATAAATATATAAAATAAATATACATTATAGCAACGGAATAAAATTTTACGCACTTTACATTTACACTACGTGTGTATACATTATTTAATGTATATTAAATTTATTTTCCAGTGTGTTTTAAGTGCACCTCGTTAAGATAAATAATAGCTTGCAACGTCATATTTATTTTGTTAGCAACTATCGCGCTCCGCTGTGTTCCAGCTACGATATTATTCCATCCGCTTTAAGTATTTCGACTAACAAGATTAACGTATATTATACGTACCATAAAATTTCTTGAGAAACAGTAGAATATCTTTCTCTTTTTATTGCATAAGCCGACAAATAGACAAACGGACTAAATGGTCACCGTCGCCCATGGACATTTGCAATGGCAGAGACATCATTAACGCGTTGCCAGCCCAAATAGATTTGCTGTAATATTGCGAAATAAAAAGTCAAAAATTATATTAAGAATTTTTCAACAGTAATAAAAAGCCTAACTCAATAAATAAGTCAATAACTCAATAACTAGGTCTTTTAATAAATTTTTTAAGTAAAAAATTCATAAAAAATATTATTGTTTTAGTTGGGATAGTGCTTACTATATATTTGTTATATTTCTATTCTAATAAGTAGCAAATTTTTGTAACTTAGAATTTCTAGTATTGACTCGAAGTCTGGATCTATACCCGGTTTACGGCATTAGGCTTACCACCTATTCCATGAGACTTAAACGTAACTGGCGAGACGTGGGAGCGTATTACATTTCTCTGCCTACCTCTTCGCGGATTATAGGCATCATTTTACACTGTTGTTGTAATTATTTCCACTAAGCATATAATCCGCCTATTACCCACCTAAATTATTGGGGTTAAAATGAAAAATAAATAAATAGAACCTAAAAAGAAATAGAAAGGAATAGTGTAGAATTGCGAGTATTAAGAATAGAGAAAGAAGTAACAGAGTACTTGTCAAAAAAAACTAAGCAACGTGTTCTTGGTTGTAGAGAGAATTGGATGAAAACATCTAGTGGCTTCTTTAAAGAAGAATACACTAAAGAAGCAACTTCTACCAAGACTTAATTGATTGTTCCAACATTTTGTTTCCGTAGATAGAAATAAAGGCTTTTATAAAAAACAAAAAAAATCGACCCATTTGTCATTCCACTGTTGGAATATGGGTCTCCTCTCATATTGAGAGGGTTAAGGTCGTAGTCTGCCA
>DWME01004816.1:0-15776 GCA_018244795.1 Parelbella ahira ahira | reverse complement strand
TTCCAGCGGGTCACAGTACGTGCGATACAACGCAGCCCAGTGCCACACGGATACTGTGTCCACAAGTACGCGTAGGCTCATAATATTGCAGTGATTAAACGTTACAATACGTGCCCCGGACACATTCTTATGTTTTTACGTAAGGTTTATTTAATATGAAGTCCTCTTGATTGATTATTGGATATGAAATCGATCTTTAGATCTTAGCGTCCACTCATTGCCAGACATTTTGCGTATATCGTCACGTCAACTACCTGGAGACCGTTCCACGCTACATTTGCCAAGGCGTGGGTCTCCACCCCAGAATACATGTATTTTAAGAATCACCGGTTCGGTTCTTCATCACTATAAAGAGTTAAAACTTTATCACACTGGTATACTGTAATAAATATAGGTATAGAGGATCTTACATACATCAAACGAAATCTCTTTCAATACGCCCTCACGATTATATTTACAATACATTGATACAAAATCTACGACGGATCTTCCGTTTCCGGTTCACTGCCGCCTTCGAATAACCTATTACCCTTTTTATTGTTACAAATGTGTCTAATACAACCAATTGTGACGCTTTTATCATGTTTTGCGAGTGTTTTCAGATCAAGATTTGCAAATATCTGTAATATCAGAAACATGGAGCGTCATTTACGAGTACAAAGATCATTTTGGCTGGTCTATTAACTTGTTATGAGCAATATACCTGGCCAATGATTTGAGGCCTATCGCGACGCTCGACCTAAAACAACTTCAGTACAGATACGTTCAGTACAGTTGCACTAACTGTGGCTAACTTAATCCAATATTTACCCCTGTTTAATTATCCACAACCAACATGGCTACTTATTCAAATAACAAGTATAGTAAGTAAAAATTTTTTTACGTCGTCCAGCCGACTCACCCCTTGAATAAAATATTCTGGTTCTAATAAAAATGGAGAGCATTTTTAGACGAGACAAACCTACATTGATATTAGCAGAGTACATTCAACTTAATTGGATCTTGTTTCGTGAAACATAAATATTTCTTTACACCAACGCTTCTTTCATATCCGGATCCACAAATATCCGGAACTTAGTTGAAATTATCTTATATTCTTATAATCGTTTTGCTCACAAACTTTTATAAATATGGTCTAATATACTTACACAGACAACAAGTAATACTGGGACATGATTTAAAATTGTCAAGGAAGTAAAAAATGTACTTGATGTAAATATTAAACCATTTATATTGTTTCTTCATTCCAATCTATGGCCGTCACAATTGTTATTAATATTAAACTTATCCACTCAGGTCATCCGTTATTCAGTACTAATGTACATAGCTTGCAGTAATTTAAAACCTGTAGGAGAGGCCAATGTTCAGCAGTGGACGGAAGTAGGCTGATGATTATGAAAACCTGTATTATTTGAGCCCACATTCTACCCACAGATTCGTTATAATTAATTGAATCATCGGTTGATACAGCCATTTAGATGATAACTACAATGATTTCGGTGTCGTAATTTTGTATTTATCGTTCGTCCTTTAATTTGTCGTAATTTAATTGCTTGCTATTTATTATTTCATTATCTTTGGTCCCATTGGCATTTATCACGGCTACTTTCTAGTACCTACTTCTTGTCAACCAAAATTTGGTATCGTAATGTTATAGTGATTCATTAGCGTTACCGACTTCACATAACAATTTAAAAGTGAATTGGTTTATGGGTATTTTATTGTAATATCGTAAGTATATGTATGTATGTGTAAGTATAAGCAGTGACAGCCTAGTGGTTAAGAATTCAGCCTTTCATTCCGGGGATGTTGGGTTCAAATACATGGCGCGCACCTGTTTACAAAAGTACGTTTTAATTTTGAATATCATTTACTAACGGCGAAGGAAAACATCGTGAGGAAACCTGCACACCTAAGCATTTATAACAAAAAAATCTAAGGTGTGTGAAGTCTGCCGACCCGCAATTGGCCAGCGTGGCAGACTATGGCCTTAATCCTCTTAATGTGAGAGGAGATCCGCATTTCAACAGTGGAATGTTAAAAATGGGTCCATAATAATTATTATTGTGGACCCATCGTAAATTAATTTCAAGTGTAAACTTTAAAATGTAACTGTCCATTTTTCATCAGGTAATTAAATAAATTCTTAGCATACGGGAGAATGCATCTTCTGCTAAATATTATTAGCATATTAAATAATATTACGCTCGGATCTAATTACGGTATTCCCGTCTACTAAGTAAGCAATTAGTTCCGTAATGCTGAGAAATAGTTGCATTAGAGCGTCGCCTCGGAACAGCGTGCTTATGGGCTTTAGGAATTATAATTTGCAATTAAATTTTTAGCGGAGAAATAATATAAATATTCGTTATATCGTATTCGTTAAACAATCTTTTTACTGCATATGTCGCATAGATAAAAAACATTGAGATTTAAGACACGTAAATTATTAATCGATTTTCGCCCGCAATATAGATTCACCTTGAATATTTTCGACCAGAATTTCTTAATTTTTTAAAAGTGACATCTTGACTAAAACCATGAGATTTTGTAGGAAAACTTCGTATTATTTATAAAATTAATTAGTCAGACAAGTGGCTCCAGTTATGTTTAGTTAATAATAATGATGCACAATAATTAAGACGTGAAACCGATGTTCAAAATTCATGGTTCAAGTATCCAGACTCTGTACAGACTTTAAATAGAGAAGCAAGCGCCTCTCCGCATATCAAATTTCTTACTGACTATTATACTAAAAATGTACTTAAAATTCACTTACAAGTGATACGCACGATTTTATTTAAAACTTTAAAATCTGGCAAAATAGGAAGCTGGAAAACTAAAACTTAACGTTGACGTACAAATGTAGATTATCTAATCGAATGACCCATGTTATAAGGATGTAACATGGCTGAGAATGCTTGATGTGTTTATTACTTATGGTTAAAAAGACGGTACAAAACGGCGTTGAATATTTCCCCATGCCGCTCTGATTTTCATAAACAAAAATACATGTATTTTCTAACGTTCTTACTTCGAAAAACTACCTCCTTTTAGCGCCTTTGTACCTCTTATCAGTAGCTACGGGCCGGAAAATGGCGCTTATGTAAAAAAAAATGAGCAAACACATTTAGCGAGACAACATCGCAGCTAAGCGCTATCTACCGTCAAAACGCTTCATTACAAACAAGAGCAGTAAATGTTCTCAGAAGTTTGGATATCATACTGTTTAAGGAACTTGTTCTACTGCTAACTAGTAACCTACGTTAGGTTATCGACTTCTCTACTATTATATTAGTAGCAAATAAACCAGAAAAGCTACCTAATCGTAAATGTTATCATAACTTTTGAGCTTACGTAAAATTATAATTTGCAAAATAGTCCTCTTATTGAAACTACCAACATTGCTGTAATATGAAAATATCGCAGTCTGAACTTTGTTAAAGAAGACGCCAATTACATAGCCATCGTTACGATTCGTTCTTTGCATAAGTCGCTTTAAGAAATAAAACACTGAAAATACTTTATTAATGTGTTCAGTCACCGTTTATAGTAGAACAAGTCAGTTAGGGTGAAGTTCCAAAAAGACAACAAAAAGGCTGAAGGTGGAATTGCAAAAAGTACGAATATCATACGTCCCATAACAATTATCGCGGAACGGCCGCGCGTATGAGCGAGCGTTTTTGCAGCTGTAATATTTTATTACTACCCGCTCGTTGTTAGCGATGACGAGAGGGACGTAAGGTACAAGAGTAAGCGTGGTCAAAATATACTTACACAGCTGTTATTCCACATTATTTCGTAGGAAAGTGTGGCGCGTTACAATTGTATTTACAGTAATGGTTTATCTTTATAGAAACTTTATAATGTAGATGTAAGTTAATTATTGCTTATTTTAGACTTGTAGGATGTAGCTCCATTGCCCGCGTTTTTTCAAATTCAAACTTCGCGCATTCACTCACCGTTCATTCATTCACCGACGCGCAGCTTCGCGCGTGCCGTGATAGCGTAGTACGCTTGCCCTCCGTTTACGGAAGTTCCGTGCGCAGCCGCGCATCGTACGTTGATTACAAACCACAGTAGATATTATTAATTTTTGTTTATATGTAATACTATCAAGAATATTGTTATATTATCAGTTGTTAAAACTACTTGTACTCTGATTGTGGTGATCATCTCACTATTATTCAATGTAACTTCATTTCTATAAAGCAATTCTTGTCATTTGAAAGAATTTTGTTTTAGAATGATATGACTTTTCGAAGCATTCGCTTGCAACTTGTACAGAGTCATTGTACGAAAAAAAAACACCAGCCCCAACGCTTGCCAACTGCTCCAATGTTATTATTATCATTTGAAACGCAACTACGTCACGCCATTGTTACGTCAAATGCAACGAAAAACTTCACTGCGTGCAAATGTGCGAGTGAAAAAAGGAGAGAGAGATTAAAACACCCGAAAGTACGCCTTTATGTTTTACTAACGGCCAGACATTTTCCTGTCGTGTTTGCGTTTGTACAATAATGTTCTGCCTACACCAGGATGTCCTATGAATTGTGGTCTGAATACGAGGGTTCGCTTTATAAGTATTATGTTAATGTGTCTGTGTTTTGACCGCGCTTTCCCTACTTTTTGTATACTGAATTGACTAACGTGTTGGATCAGAGTAGTACCAATTTAGGACTTACGGATGGTGTTTTTCAGATATTAGTCTCAGTTATAGGACTATATTTAATCAATATACAAACTGTTAAACTATAAGAACAAAAATCTAGTGACAATTGAAATTATTAGACACATAATGTTGAGCGCTTAATCTTGTGTGAGCCGCAGTTTAATCTCTGCCAAAAATCTTATACATATGTATAATATTTTGTAACTTTGACGTGTTAATAGACTGCAAGCGCTCTGTAAGGTGAACAACACTGGGCACGGTCAGCACTTGGATGGGTGACCGCGAGTGGAACAATTGTTAAATTGTAAATGCGTACAATATAAAATACTCAACGCAGCCTACACAGTTAAAATATGTTTTTATTTACTTCAAAATAATATTTAGGTACTTATAGGTCCTATTTTTTCTAAATACTAGATAGATTTCTTTAATATTTTTCTAAATACTAGATAAAGCTTTGATTTCAAATTTTAAAATGAGTATTTCTGTTCAATGAAACTTATATAATGAACATTCAACTCATACTGATTCAACTGAAGATTTTAGCATACTAACATATGCATGTAGGTACACATGTTTGAGCGAGCAAGAACGTTGTGGTTGAAAAGCTCAAGAGTAACGGGAGTTAAAAAAGATTCGGTCTTCTGTTCAAAGCTGCAGAACGAATTTATTCCACCGTCCGCAGAATAAGTTAGCGAGGCGCGCGACTAGTTTAACCTCGTCCTCGCTTTCTGCGATGTTCTTTCAGGCCACAGCTTAAAGTGTCACGGTAATGAAGAGTTATGGCGAAAGATGTGGGAGTAACTCTGTTCCGCTTTCTAAAATTAGTTCCTCCTCTCACTAACTCGAACACTACACGTATAATATGTTTGAGTCAAGAGTATAGTGCATGAAAGGGTGTGACCGAAGGTGAAATACGCTTTCTTTTTGTGTGGATATGTAGTACGTGCATGTATATGAAATATGTAGAGATGAGGAAACTTTAATCAAGCTATTAAAAAACTTCAGGTGTTTCATCTTAAAGTAAAGCAGAAAGTTTTGATGTGATTTTTTTTTTTTTTTATTCCCTTTTTATTTTTTTTTGTTAATTCTAATATTTTTGTTTTTTGATTTTTTTCTTTTTTATTATATTATGTTACATTTCGATGCAATTAAGGTTTTCTTTATTTCTTTCTTTCTATATTATTAAGTTTTTTTTCCTATACCCCATGGTGTTTATTCTGATGACTGAAGATTAAAACACACTTCAACGGAATGCAAGCCTCGCGGTGATATTAAACCATCTGAAGCTCACTTCATTTTTGCAGAGTGACGCGCGTTCCTTTCTTGTTTACATTTGGAGTGGCGCGGGCGGATTGTGTTTGAGCAACGTCTGGATGGTAAAAGTATATTAAGAGTCCTTTAAATTATAACAAAAAAATACAATGCAACCATTATTTTTGTAGGGTGACCACGACACACTAACTACTCTTACATAGGATATAAAAAAACTAATGTGTGAGATTATTGCACCAGCGTATAGTTGATAGATCACGTGTACGAGATTTCTCTGTTAAGAAGTTGTTAATAAAGTAATGTACATTATTACAGTCATATTCCTACAGTCTTACTGATTAATATTATCTATGTAATTGTAAATATTACTGCTGTCGCCGTATCTACTTTTAGATAAAAACAATCATCAGAATCTTATGATCTGATTAGTGGATTTCTAAAAATCTTTGATGATTAATTTTAGCAACATCGGCAACTCTTGCATGGGATCTCATCAAGATAAGAATACGACACGGCTAATTGCCTCGGCTGACAGAGAAGGAAATTTGAGACATCCAGATTTTTCGCTATAAGGTGATAGTGGAAACTTTAAAAATATCAATGATCACTGCGTTAGAATAACGAAACAGAAACGCGTTCTTGAATCTATTTTTTACGATAAACATGCCTGTATATACATATTTTTCAACGCAAAAAGAGATTAAAATCTTCGAAACCGCACTGCATTTTTGTCAAGTGACATTCCCCCCTCCTATTTACTTTTCAAGTAGCGCAGACAACTGCCGCAGTCGTATTGTGTTTGAACAGTGTCTACGTTCTTTGGATATATATGTATGTATATGTTGTACAAATAAACTGAAGTCTGTTTTCTCTTTTATATATCTTTGTTCTGTATATACATAACATGTGTATATATAATACTTATGTGAGGCGTTTATTTAGTGAAATGATCTTAATCCATTTAGATTTGATTTAAAGTAAAAATTTGACTGCCTCGTTGGTCTAATGGTTGCAAGGTCTAGCGATTGCGGTTCGGAAAGTCCTGGGTTCAAATCCCGCGTCTTTGCCCGGTGTAAAGCAAAAGGCTCACCATCTATTATTCTATGGGACTTAAACGTAACTGGTGCAATGTGAGAGTGTACCACACTCCTTTGCCTACTCGTTCGGGTATTACAGGCGTGATGTTAAGTTATTACAATGTTACAAACATACACTTAAATTTTAACACATTATTATTTCATGATTTCTAATTTCGCGTTGGAAGCTGTCTGCTTCTTCTTAGCGTGTCGATGACAAACACATTTTAAGTCCCTAAATGGTTTTAGCCCAGAATTTTGCTTTTTCGAATTTAGCGACGTACCTTCTGAGATTGTACGTCTGGCGCACCCCGGGCAACGATCAGCGAATCCCAACGCTGATCGGCAAATCCTTTTACCACGATGACAAACCCTAGTCCAGCTGTCTGCTTATTTACAGTATTTAGCTTAATTTACAGTAAATAATCATAGTAACTAGCCCTCAGCCATACATTTTCTAGGTCCAGATACAAGAATAACTTAAAGTACAAGAAACCTTATTTAACATCAAACAATTAAGCTTTCTACATACATATGAGAACACAATAGCGATTGATTGTTATATTATGTACATCATTGATTAGATTCACTTACGTATGGCACAATAATATCCATCAGCGTAATGCATACCACTGATTAGGGCGACTTGGCTCGGGGCTGCTTAATTGATTTGTAATTGACTTACACCTTACACTCGACGATGGCTAAGGACAGGGTGAAAGGAAGATTGATTTATGACTTCCTGTCAGTACTATTTGTACACACTAGCGGCTATTTATAGGGTATACTATTCAAAAGGTTGCCATACACTAAACAACATGGATCAGCATGGTAAACATGGATCTACCAGTTCGTTATCATTATCAGCCTACTCCCGTCCATTGCTGAACATAGGCCTGTCCAATAACACTCCACTGAGCCCGACCTACAGTTCTTTGAATCCAACCGCTGTCAGCCGCTCAGCGTACATCGTCAGTGACCAGCTGCTCTAATTTATTATAGGAGTAAAGTATAAATAAAGTAAGGTCGAAAGTACATATACATATTTAACTATCATGGCGGTCCTAAAACAGTGTATTATCAAGGCAACCGAGAACGTGTGGTTCTCATAATATCTAAGTCATGGAAATGCTCATAAAAATGTCCCCAGGGATCATTTATGTTAGAGTTATTTTTAGCCCTGATTCTGAATGGTCAATGAAGAAATCGTTTATTGTGATGTCGCATGAATTATATCTTCTCTTTTAATTTGTCAAAGAAGAAAAAATAGAGTTTAATTACTTACAGCCTTGCTGTCACAAGATAATATGAATCCGTAAATATCTAAACCTAAATCATTCCTGAAGATTTTTGATGATATTGAAATGCGTTAAGGGTATAGAAATATAAGATCATAGGACAGGTTTTAATGAATCATACAATATTCATCAAACGATATATTTACCAGGGAAGTTGATTTAAGGCTTTAATAATCTCCAGAGGATAATTAAACTTGTAATTATCATTTACAGCTTCATAAATTAATCATTTAACAATGGGACATTAATTTAATGCGGCAATAATCATACCCAAGAAGATTGTGTCCCTTATCGAGTTAAAAAAACAAAGTACTCACCTACTAGTTGAAGTTGAAGTTAGAATAGTTGACTATCTAGTTAAAATGAATGAAGCAACAATTGATTCGTGTTTAATGTTACACAAATGGCTGTTGTGAATCAGTCAGCCGAATAAATCAACACGCGACAGCTATACTATTTTCATTGTGATTGAATTCCAATCATCTCCGCGTCGTTGAGTAATTTTCGACGTCACGATGACTGTTTATCAATTTGGATATCCTTCAGCTTTTTAATGCCTCAACCTGAAATTAAAGTAAAAAAAACATTTTTTTTTCCGAGCGTTTGATTTTCAAATTATTCACAATACTGACATGTCTAACTTAGAAGAAATGTACATAAACGGCTTCCGTAAGATATGCCTCTTCGCGTTCAAAAGAGATCGCAGTTAAAGGTCGGCGGAATAGATAGATTATTTAGTATTAATGAGCGGCGTTACTGTTTCCATACAATTTACCTTTGATACCTATTTACTTTCATATTATAGTTATTTTATATATTCGTATGATATATGTATAAATCAAAATAAAATCAGCGACTCGAATAAATCAACACGAGAGCAGCAGTCGACGTGCAAAATGCAATTTGGTGCTACATATAATAATACTGATAATCCTTGAATAATGAATTTCGTGGAAAACGATATTATTTACTGCAGTTACCTGACTCTATTTATTTATTGGTAATATGTAGAAATGTATTATCACGCAAACTTTAACTATAAGTGCCTATAATATATAAAGGCACCATTTACATTTAAATTTTGTTGAAATTCATTTTATGCGATTAATTAAAGCAGGTACAAATAAATATCAGAAGTAAATTTAAATCGAGTTCCTAACACCTAAATTGGTATTTTTTTATTAATAAGATAATTTATTGCTTAATAAGATCTTTATTAAGCAGTGATAGCTAGTGGATAAGAATATTGTCTCTCATTCCGGTGGTGCTGGGTTCAAATCCATGGCGCGCACCTCTAGCGCATAAATGTGCGTTTTAAGTTAAAATATCACTTGCTAATGGTGAAGGAAAACTGCAGACCTTAAAATTAATATAACAAAACAATTCTAAGGTGAGTGACTTCTAAGTGCCCACCCGCACTTAGCCAGCGTGGCAGACTATGGCCTTAACCCTCTCAATTTGAGAGAGACGCATATTCCAACAGTGGAATGACAAATAGTTCGATTATTATTATTTATAAGGTAATTTCTCGTGGTGCATGATATATGTGCGCGGTACATCACGGGCGAGTGCAGTTGTGCGTGGGCGTTTAGGCGATGCATTGTGATAAGTTCAGTGATTTACGGAACTTTACGCTTCAACCACATTCCAACTACTTTCTAGTTCCTGCCGGTACGAATGTATACAGTAATCACGTGTCACAGCTTCAATATTTTACATTAATATATAATTATTTCAAACACATTGTACTTGTATAGGCAAGACTAACAACGCTAGACTTCATTTTTGTAACAGTAAATTCAAAATCTGAAATTAACACAATTGGATAAATATAAAGAAAGTCCCAACACGAATTCTCAGTAAGGCCACGACAAAGGCCCTGACCGGAGGCTTTAACTTAAACCTTTTTGGCTGATCAACAGCCTTAGTTCATTTAGTTGTTGAAATATTATGAAATTGTAGGACTCCGTTGCCGTCGGTTTATTATAGCTCACAACCTGTCGGAATAGTTGAAAATTTTGTTTGGCAGACGACAAGATGATTCGGTGGAGTTGGACAATCCTATAATAAGATATTAGTGCTATCTCATCGTATCTAAAACATTGATAATTGATTATATTATTTTCCGTTTCATTTTTAAAAATTTTGCGTTGCCGTGAAAAAGTAATGTTATGTATATATCTACAATAATATTTTTTTAAATTTGAAAGAGCGAATTATCACTTATTTTTCGCTAAGATAAACGTAAAAAAAATCTTCTGCACAATAAACGCAAAATAAACGTGAAAAAAAAACAATAAATAAGAATAAATGTTAAATAAAAACAATAAGTAAAATTTCATAAGCAAAAATGTTGCATTTTTAATGATCATTATTTTATCTAAAATTTCATTAAACTAAAAGATCTGTAAATAATTGACTAAAATCCTAAAAATTAATGTACACAGTTCCCCCGAGAATAAACAAAACGTTTGCTCGGCCTCCCCTGCCAACATGCAGGTCGGTCGTAGCGATTGCTCTTTCAGATAATTAAATTCCAATTGGGATATAATATTAATGGGCTCAATGAACCCTAATTAAAAGCCTTTCAACCGCCACTTCTTGGGTCACCACGGATAGACCGGAGATTTATAGTTCCATTAAAGCTGTGTAAGTGGCCCTTGATCATACTAAAACATGATAATGTCTTCGATGGAATACACTTATCGGTTTGAAGTGTTGCCAGCGTAGAGCAAACTATGCCGATTCGGGCTAGTCAATATGTGGTCCTAAGATGCAAATTTGTTTTGTCTGCAAACTGCAATGGAACAGCGTGGTACCTACATCTTGTATGTTATACGAAATCTTATGTGGCAACTAGATAAAGATAGCACTTGAAGTACTAATGATGTCTGTAAAAAGGTCAACGAATAATAATAAAATGTATGTCTGTGGGCAATTTAATAAACGACGATATAATTTCTAACTAGACATAGTTCGTACTGTGGTCACCGGGCAGGTGATAAACAACATGATATATTTTGTATATCAGGCACATATTCATACATGTTCTTTACACAGCGAGTTTCAGAACGAACACTTGTGCTCATTACACATGTATTTGTACTGGGTGAGAATCGAACCCACGACCCCCAATCAACACGCAAGTATACTAACCACGTAACCAACACACCAAAAATCAAGGTATACCGTGTAGTGCGGATAAGTGGGAATCGTGGGCTAGTGATAACTGAAGATGTGTAAGTGAATACGATAATGGAACTCTGTTCTTCATCATTGCTCATGCGTAATGTACCCGTAATGTCGTCATCAGCGAAACTTCTGCAACAGGTTCTATGTTGAGAACTACATACTAAAGTCTATGATAGACGTACATGTTACCTTTTGTTTGAATTCTAATGACATTACAAAGAACAGTAATAGCAGACACTAGCGTTAGCAGAATATTCTTGACTGTAAATTCTTCTTCACAAAAAATTACTTCCAGTTTTCAGAGTCTTACAGCCAAAAAATACGTAGTAGTATTTAGAGAATTAAAAAAATAAAAACACATCAGGATAAAAAATTAGCTCCATTGCAGTTCACTTGGTATGTGGGTCAAATCAGACTCGGAGCTTCCCAGTAGCAGTGACCTAAAAATCTTTAAAATTTCTCCCGTTAGGTCTTCGCGTGACTGGTGGAGCGTTTATTAGGAACGTTTTGAAAACTGTCAACCATGTACTATTAAATTCATATTTATAAAAATATGAGTCTGTTTCGATAAAATTTGTTATTAAACGAATATTGTTATATTTAATTTTATTTGAGTTTAATATGTAACTTACAGCAGTACATAATCTATTTTTCATTTAATTTGAATACACAATTTTACAAGTTAAATATATTTTACAGTTTTTTAATTTTGATACTTGATTACCGTAGGTTATCGATGTGTTGACTTTTTTAAGACTACCTTTGATACGTACCTTAAACGATTCTGAAAAATTTATTATTTTTTATGTAATATGTTGAAAGACATAATGTATAACATGGGGGTAGTTACAAATTCAATTTAGTCATTTTCACACGGGAAAGCGCAAGCACGACTTCCAGGAAATAAATATATAGGTAATTATTTTGTTTTATATTTTTTGTCACATCGTGACTAACAACTGAGAATATTGCCATCTAGAAGAAAACAAGAGGAATAAATAGCAGCAGCTTATTTGGAACCAAGTTGAATTAAAAAACACTTAAGACACATTGCGTGTCAATTTACTGAATTTTTTTAACACAAAAACTGTATGATTCAAATTAGTATCTGGTACACTATAAAAGTTAAACGAGAACTGCAATCTAAACCAATAGACTATCACTGCTCGAATTTTGAAAAGTCGAATAATATAAACAGAAATTCCATGCCTTTCTATTTTACAAAGGGATTCCAGCATAAAGGGGATGCATTAAAAGTAATATAATTGTAATAACGTAATACACGGAATGTGGAGTACCCGTTGTATATTTAATTCCATATATTTCCGTCCGTATAAAGAGCCGGGCGCATCCTGTGCTCGGGCTCGCCGTTGTTGTTTCTATAAAATAATGCATGTGACACATTTGCTCTATTAACTATTTTTCTCAAATGAATGCTTGTTATTCTACATATATTTTTTTATTACCAAGTACACCAGAAAAATAAAAGATAAAAACCAGTATCTATGTATAGGGCCGTCGATAAATAATTTAGATTTTCGACGTTTAATATATTGCCCAATGAAACTTATGTAGCCTCCATTATCTTTCTGAGACGTTTGAAAGATTTTGAGTGGTTGGGTGTTTTGTTCAGGTCAAGTACAACTAGTCAGTTTTTCTTCAGTCATGGTAAGTAACTTTAAGTTAGTCAAATTGTCCTGTGAAGCACTCGAATTTACAAGTAGGTATACTAAAATGAATAAGTACGCATATGATATAGCAAATAAAAAAGTGTAATTTATAAACAAGACAGCGTCTCATCTATCAAAAACAACCATCACGCCTTCAATCCCCGAAGAGGTAGGCTGAGGAGCGTAGTACACTCACACGTTTCACAATAAAGCAGTGGTTAGAATAAAACCCAGCTTCAGCAAATCCGAAAGAAAAAAGTTTATAATTGCTAGCAATCACGACTATGCAATTAAGTTACAAAATATACGGTCCACGTGGTGCTCGTGTCGTGTAATACCTCAGTAACAAAGCGTCGCGACGTAGAACGGTTCGTGTATTGTCTGAAAGAGAACGTAATTATATATCTCGCAAATTATCCGACACACGTATAATATATTTCATTTCGGTAAATCATAGCTTGTTATAAAACGAATGAGAATTAAACCTGTAATTATACCAGATCCAACACTTAAAGTTTTAGTATTAAGGTTTTGTCAGCGATTTGTTGTGTTGGTACGCAAAAATTACTGGACGAAGGATAGATTAGTTAATGTACTCGTAAGGTTAGTCGATGGACAGACTTCCACAGCACGTAACTGATATTGGCATAATATGTGTACGAGTATCATGAGTGTTCGTTTAAAACAAGATATAAAAACAATTTTAGTACATTAAACCACATCTTTAAATTCGTTGTAGCAAATCTTATTAAATATAAATGTTATTTATTCTTACGGTGAGAAAACACATGATTAGAAAGCCTGTAACTTACAGTTATAATATTCTCTAAGGCGTGTGACTATAGCTTTAAAGTTTCTCATTAAATATAATTAAATTCATATGATGTATTTATATGATTTTTTTTTGTAAACACTTAGACGAAGATGAAGGTAAACGACGCAACAGATGTTTCTAGGAAAATGTTCGTGCCATATTAAGCCCGACTGGAAGCTGAAATTAACTGCATCTAAAATACATTAAATATTAAATAAATTGTAGCTATGAGTTCGTTTGTTTCGTGCTATAAATACCGACGTAATCCTCCCTTATTCCATGGTGAAACTTATAATATGCCAGGTGAATCGTGGGAGTGTACTATATTCATCTGTTTACCCCTTCGGGGAAATACAAGCGTGATGATGCAGGTTAGTTTACATAAACACCGCTGTACGACTTTTTCCTCTAGTCATGTTTCTGTTTGAAGAACGCGTTAAATACACACCCGTTGTTGGGGGAGAGCTGCGCATTTTTGATAGATCTCAGGTAGAGTTTCAGCGCTGTACAATAGAGACGTTTATGCGCGTCAGTGACGTTAACGTGAAGCAAGCATTCCCTACAGTTTTTATGTCAAGGAAAAAGAAACAGGAACGCTTACAAGCAATTATTACAATAACTGCGAGGAATTGTTCACTATAGTCGGCGTATTTAATTGCGTTCCAACAAAGCGACCCGTCGCGATAAAGAGCGAAGAGGAAAATTCTCACAGAATGGACGCAACAATTACATTTTGTAATTTGTTGCAAAACGTACCGTATCTACTATACTATCGTACTGTTTTGTTATGTTAGAAATTGGCTTTCGTTTTTCATGTAAATTTATGTAGAGTGAAATACTTCAAATGCGCAATTTCGAGTGTCAATGTTGGAAATTGGTTTTTTTTTATAATGGTGAATGTTATGATTATATTTTAAATATAGATAAAATTATTCGAAGCAGGAAACAATTAAGACGAAAATATTAATATCTAATAGAAGTATAAGTTAGACCAATGGACCACCATTAGTTTAGCATTTCCAACTGTATGTCATTGTATCTGAAACACAGTCATACGTATATCACAATAATAAGTCAAGCCTTTAGTTCCCCGAATTAGTAGGTGGAGGACGCTAGTCCTCCCACTTTTACCAGTTCTATGCACGTACATAAATAGTTTTATTCCATATTCAACTCACATTTTACGGAATGCAGTAATATTTTATATTTCCACACAGAACAAAAAAAATGCAGTAAAACAATTGCTTTTTTATTTGACAAGAACAAGAAGTGAAAGGCGCGAGGCGCGCGGCGGCTAGACAATGCAGTGACACGCCACCGGTCACGCGGGCCAAATGAATGTCTTTATATTGCTCGACATTTTACACAAAGAAAATGGTAGCATATTCCTTTGTATATTTTTCTTTTATCATATTTATCTTTGACTTTTATGATAGTGACTTGGCAATCGGACGATCGCTCAAATAGAATTGTGTAAATAGCTTTTAATGTGCGAGTTTTGTTGGAGGCTTAAGACGACTGTTTAATATAATATTTTGAATGTTTAATCTAACTGTTATATAGACTTACCTAACTGTCCGAGGATTTTACAAAAGTGGACGACTGTATATGTATTTCATTGCCTAAAACCTAATGACTGACGGCAATAGATACGTGATCTATATATTTCCTCTTTACTTCACTAAAACACACAAAACTTCACAAATTAGCTTTTCCTAAATGCCGGCTTCATAAGACTAGCCATTCCTTTATTGGAATGTCGGTCAACATATATAA
>DWME01004815.1:0-15777 GCA_018244795.1 Parelbella ahira ahira | reverse complement strand
GACTTAAACCTAACTGGTGAAATGTGGGGGGTGTGTTACACCCCTCTGCCTATCTTTTCGGGGATTACAGGCGTGATGTTACGTTACGTTTATAAATTTGTCTATTCTGTTTTACAGCATTGAAAAGAAAAATGTATAATTCTCGGGCTAAATATTTGAATGATTCTTGCTTTTAATATTTTTATTAACCTTGAACTTCTTTTTGTGAGAAAATAGATAAGTATAATTACTTGTAAAAAGTTATTATGAGTGTCGTAACTTGAATGTACGTATATTAAAATGATATTGTACGATGACCATGTATACTGAGTGAACAGTGCAAATTGTACAAAAAGCATTTATTGTAAGAAATGAATTTGAATTTTTGCAACGCACCTTAAAATATATACCTACCATAATAAATATTCGAATATAAACAAAACCACGACTAGTGTTGCCAGCGGCGACTAATAAAGAAACAGCAGACAACAATAACTGAAAATGAAAGGAATCGTTCCCTTTTCATTATTCCCATTTGAAATCTCGCACCAATCTTACTGCTTTTTAAATTTCTTTGTTGAAAATTGCTTGCGAGAAATCGCCAACTGCTAATCATACCGTCTATTGTAGTCTTTGTGTTCATGTATATCTTGTTCTGTATATAATCTTGAATAATATTATACGTTACGTGGAGGAATACCTTAGAGAATTCTTTCAATAAATAAATTTTATTTAAAGAAAAATGTAAAGCTATTCTGGAGTACTTACTTAAATCTTTTCTATATACATAATATATGTACCTATACATCTTTAGAAATAATATAACCGATTGTTTAAATATTCCTCGTACACAATATATATTGTATAATATGTAGGAATATATTTAATGTAGTTAAAGAAATAAAGTGTCCCACAGTGGGTGTCACAGATGAACGGATCCTAAATAAAAAAAAAATTTAAAAGCCATTATTAACTTTTGCGCAGATTGAAGTTGAAGGTCTAATTTTTTGCTACAGGTTTAAATCTTGTCCATAAATAATTTTATATTCTGACCGTAACCTTCGTACTTTTGAAATCGTACCTACGTGGATCGGAACCACAATGAGGAGATCTCTCCAGTAATTGAATTGAAAATTGAAATTCTGTTATAAAATTGGCCGTACGGATCACGCATTTATAACTAAAACCGTGATTGAAAAAAAATAAAAATATCAACAATTTTCAATTAAAATTTGTTAATTTGGAAAATACGAGCAAATTAGGGAGATAGCGTATTTATGTATATTGTTATGACGGCATAGATATTAGTGTTATGACTTATGAGTTGTAGTACATTTGACATTGACGTCACGTTGTGTATTGTGAAAATGACACTCTCATGGCTCGTTACTAAAATTTCTAATAAAATGAATGTTACGGATGCACATTCATTAGAAACTGCGAATAGATAACATTCATCATACAGATACCTACTTGTATCTGTTCGAATGTGAAACGCGCCCACGAACATCTACGCGGGACAGCGGCATTGTAACGACATTTAGTGGATCGTGTCGTTGTTATCACGTTTCTAGTCCGCAGGGTGTAAGGAATGTATGTTATGAAAAGAAAACTAATTACATATCATAATCGCAGGAGGATGTTTTTTGTTGATTTTCTACATGTATAACATGACTATTCAGGATGTAATCTTCGGACTACACACGTACAGCCATGAAACCCTAATCACTCCCTAAATACGTTAGCACAAAAATTACTCCTCATCTTATTAAAAACGTAGTCGTTACGTGACTGTTCTTATGAATCAGTATTTAATTATGTTGTCTGCCAATCCGCGCTTGGTTCTTATTATGAAAAGACACCGCGTTTGGTCAGCGTAGCAGACTATGACCTTAACCCTTCTTATTTTGAAAAGAGACCCGTCCCCACTCGTGGAAAGATAAAAGGGCTTATGATGGTGTAGATAACAATTATTATTATTATTGCTAATTATTAAAATACATGTACAGTTCAGTTAGACGATATTTATTGTAATATTATATTGTTATTAAATTATAGATTATAGATTTAGATTATAGATTTTTTTTCTTTTTTTTTTTCTCATTAAGGACATGATAAACAGGCATACGGTCTACCTGATGGAAAGTGGTCACAATCGCCTATGGACATTCGCGACATCAATAGGGCTACCAATGTGTTAGACATCATTATAGTAAATAAATATTATGATATACGATTTAATAATATATTGTACATAGCACAAGTTGAAAAACACGATGACACACAGAATTTCCGAACAGAAAATAGCCAGTCATATCTGCTTTCATGAAGGATCGTAGCAAGTTTCATTACATGGTTTCAGGCGATGGCAAAATAAAGCTGGCTTTACGCTCCGTCGTCTGATGGATGATGGTTGCATCGCACACAATGCCGAAGTAAATTAAAAATAGATCCAAGTAAACTTTGCGCACGGCTATATTGGAATTAATGAAATTTTTTTTCAGTTTTCAGCTACTTACAGCAAATTTACCAGCTAGTCTCACATTATGGAATAGTAATAAGGTACGTTGAATTATTATAACAATTTACGTAACATCATGTCTGTAATCCCTGTAGAGGTAGGCAGAGGAGGGTAGTACACTCCCACGTTTCACTAGTTACGTTTAAGTCCCAATGGAATAGGTGGTGAACCAATTGGCGTACACCGGGCCCGATTCCAGACTCCGAGTCACTACTAGAAATTCTAAATTAGAAAAATCCAATAGTACCCGTATTATCATCATAACTCCCAATTGTCATCACAATTATATTTAACTAACGTTCTTCATAAATGATTAACTCCCGTTGATATTAAAAAAACCCTAAAATATAACTTCATAAAAAAACACAACAGAATAAAACCCGAAATAAATTACACGACAGAGAAGGTGAAAAAAGACACACCTAAAGCGAGTGTGGTCTTAATGATGTAATTAACTAATCCCGTCGGCCGCACATTTTCTCTCGTGTGGACGCCGGTGATAATAGTTTTCCCTAATAATGACTAAGACACCGCATAAGAGGAGTTGTTATGTACGAAGAAAACTCCCACGCAGACTAACACAATTTTTTTGCGTCGCTCGCAAATTACTAGGATTGTAGCCATATTGCGTCTTCCCCAATATCAGTGTTTGTGTGTGTCCTCAATATGATATATGTATGTATATACGTAAAGCATTTCATTGTTGCTGTCATTTACTATCATCGGACTTTCTTAAATGCTCTTTGGTAATGAATTATTGTTATTGTCATATTCTTTCTTATTTACGTCTGGTTGTCAGTTCTAATCGTTTATTGATTACGGACATTTAGTAGGTAGGTACTTAAAATGCAGACAATTAGGTACAAACTTAAAAAGATGTATTATTATATATATTTTTGATGAGATTTAAATGCTGTTGCAATGCATTAATAATAAGGCACATAAATCGATACCAATGTATAATTAAAGTTAAATATTATAAAAACTTAAGATAATAGAATGTTCAGTTTTCCGTAAGTGAATACAGGCCAACAATTTCTAATCGAATCATCGTAAAAAGAAATGAAAAAGAAAGAATATTTAATATAAATCTGTAAACTTATTAACATGTATTTTTCAATAACACAATAATATTTGTAGAGTTGTCAGATGTCGTCGTGGGGTTTAATTAAAAATATATTTACGGGAAACAATGGAAATCGTTAAATAATTAAAATAATATATTTAATGGTTTTATATACAGGCACGATTAAATCTAAGTTCATGTTATTGATACATCATGCGATAGAATATGATCTTTTTAAAACTGTGTGGCGTCGTCTGACGAATCTCCTCTTATATTTTCTTCGTGTAGTGAAACCTTTGAATTTGTCATTGTTCGTCACATTGTCTACTATGTGCGACCATTTTTGGTCTAGCTCTTCGGGGAGTTTGTCGTTGACTAAAATGATTGGCTTGATGAAGACGACGGGCTTCTTTTCCGGTACCGAGGTATCTCCCTTTAATAATGCCGAAGATATTTCTGACCACTGTTTGTGTGTTGCGTCATCAAACGAGTTTCGCTTGGAGCTCTCTTTGCTGGATATCACTGATATTTCAATATTATTGTTTGATAGTTCTGATGTACGACCTTCATTTTCGTTGGTGTCAGCTGCTTCCGCGTTTAATGCGGCTTCCGCATCCAGCAACTGGAAAAGAAATCCGAAGTAAATTACACAGCAGAAACTTAATGTCTCTAAGTTATGAGAATACATGAAATAGTTAAGTTTTAATACTACTTATGAGTAATGCATGTAATGGTTTACTGACGAATACAATCAAAAATAGAATATACGAAATTACGTAATATTTATTAACATTTAATGTTGAGGTAAAAGATGTTCGATGTTTTGTGAACGACTTAAGATACTTAGATCTAAGAATATATAATGCTCATAATAGCAGTCCCAAATGTATAGTTTAAAAAAAATAAATATAAAAACACAAAATATTGCACACATCACGAGTAAATTGGATTTTATTAGAAAAGCGAAACAACGATGCCCTATAATAATTAAAATACTATTTCCAGAACGAAATAGAACACATATCTAACTAGTCGGAAGTTACAACTGTTTAACGATTATTGTGGAATAAATACTAAACAACAGACAGCCATAAATTCGAAACACGCAAATAAATGTACATAGGACGGATTTCCAGATATTTGAAACCACAAAGGCATCGTAAAACCGTGCGAAACAAATCGGACTATTGAAAGCGATTAGCATCCGTGAACTGTTAAACCAAAAGCTGTGGATTTGAAATTGACCGCACAAATATATTTTGAGTTTGTTCATCTCTTTTACCTTTTAACTACCTCGTTGGTCGAGTGGTTGCAAGCGCGACTGCCGATCGGGAGGTTCTGGGTTCAAATCCCGGGTCGATTACTATTGTTTTTTTTCTAATTTGGAATTTCTAGCAGTGCCTCAGAGTCTGGACCTGTGCCCGGTGTATGGCAATAGGCTCACCACGTATTCCATGGGACTTAAACTTAACTGGTGAAACGTGGAAGTATACTAGAATCCTCTGCTTACCCCTTCGAGGATTAAAGGCGTGATGTTACGTTTTTTCATCTCTTTTATATTGAATAGTAGCAACAAATAAGTGGAAATCATAAAACATTGTAATTGCCGTGTATTTGTTGATAAGTAGATTTATTAAAATTTGTTTTCAAGAAAATTAACGCATTTCATTTAAAATCACTTCGGAAATTAAGTGGGAAAACGGAGCAGTTATTATCGGATCTATAATATTACTGTGGATAGATAAAGTAGATCTACCCTTGCGTGGAAATAATATGATACGATGCGCTTCACATCTGAAACTACACTTGACAGAGTAATTTCATATTTCCTACTGAAAGATAATCTTTCACGTTCAATGAAAATTAATGATCATAATATATATTTTAATAAATTTAAGATGCCCATATTTTCCTTATCGACATATACAACGTATTACCTAAGTATCTATAAACATGATTCTATAAACATGATATATATTTCTCATATTTAGAAATGACAGGAGAAAGATAATGTTGAGGGAGTAAATTAAAGGAAAATGACTTAGAAGATGGACACCCAATTATGTTCAGATTTTATTTCCGAAGAACTGACTATACTAGTCAGCCATTACCAGACAGATGAAAGGAAGTGATGGATACTAATGATCGAGAGAACAAAATGAAGTCATAACCCTCAGTAGTGCGAAAACGATCAAAAAGAGAAATTCTTAAAGTAAAATCAATAAAGACTCGTCCAACAGAAGAATGACGAAAAGTTGTGATGACACATTATCCTGTTACATAATTCACTTGTGACACAATTTTGTCAATACCTATCTTCTTTTACCTTGCGATGCTAAAATATAGGGAAAGTACATTTAGCTTGTTTTCCAAATAACGCAATAAAACTTGTTATTGCTTCACTCGTTTATCGTCGGATAAACAAGACGGCGGTAGGCGGAAAAAAATCATAACCGTCTCCTTAATAATGGTTCCTCAATACTTTCAAATTCATTTATTTTCCAGCTCCAAGAAGATTATTAGCTCGAAAGAGACGGATAATATTAATAATTCTCGATAGGAATTGTATTTATAGTGTTTCTTAAGTATTAAAGCATTATTCTTTCAAACTTTGAAGTGAGGGGTGTATAAATAAGTACGATACACCAGGACTCAATGAATAGGATTAAGAAATGGGTGCTTCGTTCGCCGTACATGTAGAAAGAATAGATGAAGATAGATTGTAGATCTGTTTGATTGGCAGAGTTAAAAGAAGAAGAACTTAGTACTCCATTTTATAGTCAAATCGGAGAAGGCAGGTTAAGAGTACCGTCTTCAATGCACGGACATAAAAGCAAATCTGATGAAAATAGATGAGGTAAATGTTTGTCAAGTGGTAGAAATACTTAATTTGTGCTTATCACTATAGTAAATAGCTGTGTTGAAACGTCCACATATATGTATATGTACATACATAATGTGTGGCTGCGAATAAAACTTTCATTCTTTCTTAAATGATCTTTACAGAACAATCTATAACGCTAAGATAAGAATTTCGTTGGAGTATAAATATTTTATAAGTGCAACATACACATGAATTTTACCTTTAGGTGTTTCAATTAGGGAACAAGATCTCTTCGGATATGTTAGCATAAAGTGAAAATATCGGGCGTTAAATGGATGTCTGAATTTCGAAAATGAAAGTGACAAGTGTAATACTTATGTGACAGGTTTAATTTCGTCACCAGGGTGTTGCTCTTTAATAATATGTTATCAAATGGCTATAAATTTTATTACCTAGGACTGTTACCTGGCTTGGGGCCAGCGTGCAATGCATCGGTGGCAATAATGTCCGCCTGTGCAACAATGTTACACGACAGAAGATGGCTTCGAACATCTTTATGGTTGTACAATAACTATGATTTATTTTCAGCCTGCGAGCTTTATGCGATCTTAAATACGTTCGTCCCACAAAGTACACCTTGTAAGTATCGTACAGCATATTGTATACCTATTATTACTGTTGTATTGTATTACTGTTTTAAAAAATAACAGACACCATTACCTAAGTATTAAAACAACATTTTTTATCATAACATGATGTTGTTATTTAAGCAAATCGGTTCAGTTCTAGAAGTAACATAGGTAACCGTTGCTGAAAGACGTTTTAGATTACTCAAAATATGTGCAAAATGCGTTTTCACACACATTGTTCAGTCCATTGATTTTTTGTTTATAAGCAGTACCTACTGTTTTATTATCCGCTTAAAATAAATGTTCGTCAATCCATCAAATTTTACGTTACGTTTTTTTAAATAAATCATCAAAAACGTAACATCACGATTGTAATCCCCGAAGGAGTAGTCAGAGCAGTGTAGTTATACACCCTCACGTTTCACCAGTTACATTTACGTTCCATGGAATATGTGGTGAGCCTATTGCCATAAATTAAAAAAAAACATTAGTACCCGATCCGGGATTTACACACAGGATCTCCTGATCGGCAGCCGGGCTTGCAGCAACTCGATCAACCAAGTAGTTAGAATAAATCATCGCTGTAGCTATTCCAGCTGATAATCATCAGCGCCTGCAGCAGTGCAGCGGTTATATGGTTAGGGTAAACAAACAGACGTTCATATGTACCTATATCAAGCATGTCAACTTGACCCTTGGGACTAGAAAAAAATGTTTACTAGTGTTAAGACGTTCTCCAATGTCGTCTGACGGCGGACAAAGATATTAATGGGATTCAAGGACTAGATAAGCCAGACAGTCTGCATACCCGCTAGCTACCCTTAGGAGCAAAAAAAATTGGACAAAATAGTGTAGAAAATTCATTGTTTTGCACGAGACAACTCTTTCAGATAAAGAAATCTAACTAACATTATAAACGCAACATTTTTATTTCGGGGAATATTCGCGAAAACTGTATTTATTTACTGAATATCCAAACCTTTAGCCTTCTCCCTAACCGTTCTTTCGTAAAAAAATTACTCTTATTTCAACGGAGTACGGTACGGTACACAAGAAAATTGCTTATTCTGTGTACAATATGCAAAAGGGGAAGGCAGGCATAAAATTAAATTTTACGCTCTCACAACTTTAATTTGTAGATATCAAAAGGAGAAAGCTGCAATTTTACAAATGTTAACATGTCAATGACAAATATACATATAACTTTACATATACGTAGGTATAAACAATATTCTTTGTTTCCAACATCACAATAATTTCCAGTTAGCGTAATTTAATTTGGTTCCACCTTTGTTACTTTCATAACAAATATAAATTAACAAGTTTCAAATTTATGATAAATACTTTGTAAACATCTATCGTAAATTATAAACTTCTTCAGAGACTTAGCTTTAACCTTTACGAGTATCTGTCATTGTTGCAATGACACTTCATAAACAATAAGATGAAATTAACTTCTTAAAGTAAATTTGTGAAATATAATTCTAAATTTATTGAACAAATAGAAACTATATGTGAAAATATATTACTATCATGCTTATTTTTTTAGGTAATTCGCCAAATAATATTATCGACCCGTAAGGAACCTGTAGTGACGACATAAATGATAATAAATATTTTAGTATGTTTATAGGACAGTTTTAGTTTCAGTATTTTTATAAGACAGTTACAATTCTATTGTATCTTCAAATTCTACCTTCGTTTAAAATATACGAAACGTCCTTTCTCTCATGTTTACCCCGAAGACAGCCATGCTTGCATGAACACACCAATTTTTGGCTATTCATTGAACATTCCGTGAGGATACAGGAGTACGTGAGCACTTATACGAGCTAGAGTTTCTCTGTCAGTTTTTCTGATGTTGAGAACAATTGCAGTTTTTAAAAGTATCGTATAAAAATTGAAGATATTTACAGTGAAAACTAATTCTCTAAGAAAATCCCTCATGCAGCATCCATTTACTTGCACAAGTCACGTCTGCAACGTGTGTAAAACATTTTGGTAAATCTGATCACGAACAATATATTTATACATCCATAATACGAAATGTTTACCAAAGATTTTATTTAGAAAACAAATAGGATTTAAATTTTGGAAATACTTGCATACTTTTATTATTTTGTAAAATACTGCGAAATAATACTTTGAATCTGTAAATGATAATTAGATTGCCTTGACAATGTTGATAGCATGCTGAATAAAAGTATTTTGCACTGATAACACTGGTTTTATTTTATTCATGGATTTAAAAACACATTATTCCGATTTCGCACAGAAATTACGTTTTCTACCATTTGATCGTACTCGAACTTCTTATCCGTCTCACTCGTACATATACATCTATCCCTTTTAAATCTACATCCCTCTGAATCTCTTGGAACCATTCTGTTTGTCTATCCCACTTTCCCTCCAACCATTTTTTCATTGCTACATTTATATTCAAGTAGATGAGCGTTTTCGTACATTGTAAGCGTTTTAAAGGCTTTTTGGGTTTTGTCTGCCGAAGCCACGTTCTCAGTGACACCTGTGAGTTTGTGATTTACCTCAAAGACAACTTCAGTGTTATTTGATAAACTATTTTGAAATGTATAACCTGCATAACCGTTATTTTTATTAGAATGGTGTCCTAATTTTCAATATCCTACAGATCTTGTTCCCTTATCAACAAAAAAGGTATTTTTTTGTTTTTGGTGCCAGAAAATGTTCGGAATATAATATGATAAAATATGTCTTTTTGTTTGCGTTCGTTTTTACTTGTTACGAAAAGTTCAGCACACTAAATTTATATTCTGAGAGTATTAGAAAAAAAAAACGCTAAAAGAATCCCAGTATGTTTACCGTTTGTCTACTTATTAAATTATATCATTCGATGTTCTCGCCGCCTATGAATAATTCATTCGAACAGAAACATATTTTCGAACGACTTGTGATATTTATTCGAATGGACCTAAAGCTTCATTAACGATTTAAATTTAAAGGTAAATTTTAGCAAAGTGCCCACTGAGTTAATGGAATTTTTGATTTACCGTAGTATTTCAGAAAAATAACGATAATTATAAAATATTTGCGACTATATTATTTGCGACTTATACTGTGTTGTCATATATGTATGTATGGTGTAGAAAAGTTATTTAGCCTGTATACAAAATGATTACGCCAGCTCCCTTGCTGCGTAGGCAGAAGGCACTTAATGCCTAATCTTCCTCCTTTTAAACTTAACGTGCCATACATCGCTTCTTCAAACATGGCTATTTCAGGAAGGTCTGACTCTCCTATTAAAGTACTGACGTAATAAAAACACACGCACTTAGCCACATACACACACATATGTGCATACACATATTTATGTATAGACATATTAATGTAGCGGTGTATAGTTACGTAAATTGGAGTTTAGTGAATCAACGTTACAGTATAAAGTACACGCCTACTCATTGAGTAAAACAGTGTTAAAAATAAATTTCTTTTTCAGCTGTAAAAATTTTCTCGTTATTCTGAATAATTTGAACTAACCGTCGACTATTCGTTTGGTTTGCTTCAACATGTGGATTTATTCAGCAACTCCACAGCTGTAATAAATTTAGTGCTTTTATTTGGAATTAATAATAATATATTGCAATGCCTAGTGATGTATCGATATTATTATTCCCTAAAATATACTTATATTTATTTACATGTGGTCAAAATGTTACTGATTTATCATTATCTGACAATCTCTTACACCCATTATACCAATGCAGGTCTTATAATTTTAAAAACGTATTTCGCGATGTATCTTCTACCATAAAATAGGTATCTGACTGATTTACCGCAGTTATCGGATATCCGCACGCACGTAATTTAAAACTATATAATTATTTATATTACGTACATGCTCTTGACTTTGGCATCTGATATTTTAATCAACCGACTCCTGTAAACAACTGTCGGAGCCGCGTCAATCGGCCCCGCGGAACGTTCACGCGCGTGTTTACGTTCGAACAACTAGCAGACGGCCTATGAATCACCCTGTGTTTACATACTAACGTCCCTAACCACCCTGTATAATCTTACTTTCATGTCGCTTCCTGCATAATTAAGCCTCACATTGAGTGATTCTTTATACACCAATACGTATGTGGTTTAAGTTTTAAAAACTTCTTCATTGGAATTGTAATTGTCTGGTTTTATTAATGTTGCAAAATATACAGATAATTAAAATATACATAAAACTGTTTCAGCAAATTGTCAGGAACTTTAAGTATAGGTTTTTGGATTTATAACAATTTCATATGATTCAAGTGATTGAAGTGTCCAAAGCACACGGGTGGGCATGAAAAGAATTATGATTAAAAAAGCAGCATATCTCGTCCATAAGGATAAAATATTTAGGTCTAATTCGTCTTTGTCTACTCCGTAAGGGACCTGGCAAGTTGGAATAAAAAAATAATGCATTCGCCTATTGCCAGTACTTACATGTTTTCATCATGTAAAGCGGTCTTTCACAAAATGAGCGATAAAAGTGCGTCGTAGGCGTTGGAGACAATCGTGGGAGCATTACAAGCGTCACAGAAAAGAGACAATAGACGACTACACAGAAAAGTTAAATAATGTATTTATTGACATTTTAAAGTAAAATTGATATCAGCTGCTATTTCATTTCAACTTTGAACTCAGAAATAATTATTACTACTTTTAAAAATAGCAATAGCAAAGTTGGTATATAATTATTTTCACACTCTCTCCGTTCCCTTAAACTTTCTCAGTATGCAATGGACGAAATAACGCGAAGTAACGTATAGCGTGTATTAATTTAATTTTAATACCTGAGTCATCTGCTGATTTTACCGTTTGATTGACCGTCCCTCTCATTTCGAGGATGCTTTAGTATGGATGTTTTTGCATCCAACCTTGCTGCGTTAAAATTAACACAAGCCGAATTAACCGAAGGTCTCATCTGATGACTGATTTGTGTTTAAAAGTTAGGTATAAGCTTAGCGCTTATAGTATACACTGTAGATCTACTAAATTGTGCTATTAGAAAAGATTTTATTCGTTAGGAAATTATTTCTTTTATCCAACCACAACGTTTTACTGACTTTTGACTGAGGAATGCAAATGGTTAATATAAGTAAAACAAAGCATTTATAGCCAGTGTTGGAGTGTAGCTTTCAAACCCCAGAGGGCTGGTTTTCAAACTAGCTCGTTAAAGTATAATGTAATTTGTAAAATGTAATGTTTCGAAGACAAAAGAAAAAAAACCTCGACTAAATAGTCAGTGGACCATAATTTTCTCTAAAGTATTTAAACTTTTCTCTAAAGCTTTTTATGTTATTTCTGCTTTTATAATTTTTTTATTTTTGTCTTTCCATTTCAATCGTCTTTGCTATTGCTTTGCTTAAAGGCGACTGGCAGAGAATGCTTGTAGCATTACCGTCGCCTTTTATACCTTAATATTATAGGTATAATAGAGATTAAATTAAAAAACAAAAGTATTTCACTTTGCTCTCTGCCAGCATTGTAGATTAAACCCTTAATTTTCATCATTCTTATGGAATATGTTGTTTGAAGCTGGTTGCCAGTAAGAATATCTAAATTTTGAGCATTATATGATCTAACCTTAAGTTAGAGTTCTTTTACTCTTAAAGTAATGAAGCAGTCAAACTTGGTTCATATAAGATCTCGTACATCCACGGGTCCCTATGGTACTTATCCTACTTTGATGTAGTTTTCCGAGTTATTACTTATCATTGAATGTCTCGTCCCAGGACAATATAATCTTAACCGGTAACTTATTGTTACCGACGCAAAAACTACGTTTGTATTGATGTAAATATGTATATTTACATACATACTTATGAACTATATTGTACGTTGAACGTACTTCATCGAAACGACAATTCTCACGTATTTCAAAAATATTACGATGATATTTGATGTAAAATCAAGTAGGTACCTACTAAGTATTCTACAAAAATTTTATTCGAATGATGTATCTTTTTGATATGTCCTTTTTTATTATTATTTATTTTATGTACACAGTTTAAACAAAGTATATATACAAAAAAACACTGCTTGTTCCACACTGAAATGTCTTCCAGTAGGCCCGCTGGTGGAAAAGTCGATTAGTAGGGCCAACGTAGTGAGTATAGTGTATACATATATTGATACATAAATACCTACGTATGTACAACACATGCTCACACACACACACACACATACATACACACATACATACACACACACACATACATACACACACACACATACATACATACACACACACACATACATATATGTAGATGTCTCTAAAAATACATTGTGCCAACTACAATAAAACTGATAGAATTTTCCTTATGATATTTTGTTTTTCATTCGAATAAAATATTTGGAGAAGACTACTTACTTTTACATCAAATATCATAGTACGTTCGAAACACACGGCCATTATCTTTTCGGCGAAGTACGTTCAATCACAACGGTACGACTGAACTAAAAAGATAAAGAAAGAAAAGATAAAATGGCCCTTCCAGGGGCCTACATTTTAGCTTTTGTGTGCAGACGGGCCTAACCGCTTTGTATAGCCTCACTTTGATGTCTCGCGTTCTTCAGCGTTTAATTGAGCGTTCCTCCGAGTATTGTCCACATGTATAAATGGAGCTTATTCTTAGATTTTTCATATTAGCCATTTTAACGACTACTCTTATGTATATATATGACCGACAAGTATATAGCAAGAACAATTGTGAAAAAACCCGCTAACTGGTGTCACAAATGATTAGATCAACCCCGTACGTAGAAAAATCAGACTTTTTGGCTGAAAGCAAAATTGCAGTCAAAATCAATAGATATCGTCAAAACTAACTGAAACTTTTTAAAGTTAAAAGTGTAGTTTTGACTAGAACTAACAGAAGAACGTTTGATCTGTAAGTATAACGATATTTGGCAACGAGTACCTACTCTCTCTTTACTCATTGAGAGTCCCGGCGCGACGATATAATATTTTTTAGTTTCAATCTATAAAAGTTTCCGGAAAAAAGCATTAAATCAAAATAACAAACTAACTTACCCTCTTTAATTCGAACACTATTAATTTGTGAACTAATTAATTATTCGTATAATAAGATCACTGCCGAGCGCCAACTTTAGAACATTAAATTACATCGAAAATTTTAATTATTCCATAAATAATTTAGAACAGAAAATTACGTCGGGTTTATTCAACCGGAAATTCGATTCAAATAATGCGGTTTAGCATAAATGTAATTATCAATTCAAAGTAACCACTTTGTGTCGGTCTGAAAATTAGGAATTGTAATTTGAATATGACCACGGATAGTACATTGTTAATATAACGTAGACATGGACAAAAGCCTGCGATAAATTCATATCTTTACAACACTGTAAGCATCTAAGGCTTGTAGTTTTGCCAAACCGAACTTGGCCAACGAAAAAAATAATGCTTTAACCCTTCACTTTCTGAAAAGAGATGTGTCCAACAATGAAACGATAAAAGGGTTGACAATGATAATGATGATGAACCAGATAAAAAATATATAAACACGTAACCGTTTGTTACCCTGAAAAATGAAATTCAAAATGTATAGCAAAATATACTCAGCTTAGCACTCCATATCACTAAAGAGTAGGTACTCCACAGAGCTTAACATATATTAAACGCTCGAGTGAATCAACGGTAGAGCTATCTGAAGTTGTAAACTATCTATTTTTATTAGTACCTACCGGGCGTCGTGATATCTCTCATAGAATCAAGGATTCCCAAATATTAATTTACCCAAGCTTTGATCCGTAATATATTAAATTCGTATTTAAACTGTAAACTGAGTGCACTGCACTCTATCACATGTCACTCATTTACAATATCTATAAAACATTTAATTTATTAATCAACAAACAATTAGTTAGTATTTGGGGGTTTTCCAGTTGTAAGTGAACAACGTTTAGAAGCAGCGCATTGGAAGATACTAGTACCAAAGCATTTTCATAAAATGCCTAGACATTACATATTATTATATTGCTATGCCATGCCTCTCATAAGGTAGGCAAACAACATCGAGTGCCAAATACGTCTATGCCTGTAGATCTGACATGTTTCTTACATAAATCACTTTCATTCTCATTCATCATTCACACCATGACCTGCCTTATTTCATGATCGTTCAATGACAAACGTCTGCTAATCCGCACTTGGCTAGCGTGGCAGACTACGGCCTTAGCCCTATTCACTACGAGAGGAGACCCGTGTCCAACAATGGAACGACAAAAGGGCTAATGATAATGATGACACTGACAAATAACGTGTTACTTTAAAAATAGTTATGTGGAATATCAGCAGTTAAGTTGTAGGCATTATAATTAAATTCTATAACAATATGAACACACACGAAACATCATTATTCAAGACGCAAGCCGAAGTTGTGACGACAGTTGAATAATGCTTCATAAATCAAGTTATCTCGCAAGTGTACCGTCACGCACTAAGGAAAGCTGTCACAAATGATACAACTATATCTCGCGACATTTCGTATTCAGACAATTCTTGATGTAATTTTATGCTTCGTGTGGCAGAAAGGTACATCAAAGACTCCTATCATGTGCTATGTATATGCATATGTATGTATTGAGCCCATCGTCAGCGTTCGCGATAACCTTCTATAAATAAAGTATCAGACTGTATCGTCAACTATTCATAAGCATAGGCATTTATCTTTCGTTAATACTTATCAATAGGAGGATAGATATGAAAAATCACAAAATT
>DWME01004814.1:0-15781 GCA_018244795.1 Parelbella ahira ahira | reverse complement strand
GCAGTCAGCGTGGTAAAATTCTGGGCTAAAACCATTTAGGGACTTAAAATGTGTTTGTCATCGACACGCTAAGAAGATATGTTATTATTCTAATCAAACAAACACGAAATATTAACACGTTTTTTTTAATTCGCAATACGGAATGATATACTGTGTGCTGGCGTTGCATTTCGCGCGTCGAACTTCAATGCTCGTACAATTGTTTTCCGGTCTAAGGGTAAGAAGAGCCGGGGGTAATTACGGCCATAGACGGCTCACCAGCTAATTCCTGGGGGCTGGAGACGCACCTGAGATATACTCGAGACAGACGGGGTGCTTATGTAGGCGCGTGTCGCCTATCTGAATGTGAAGAAACACATTGAACAGATAGTTTGTACACGCTGAGAGATGAATGCGCTGAAGTTATCTGTTTTTCACGGTGATTATTTCGATTCATACTATCACACATACCAATCTTAAAGTAAATCGTAAATAAAAGTAAGATTGTCGTTTTACATATCTAGTTAAGCCACATTTTGTTTTGTTGTGACATACATACATAATTGTGTATATTCGATTCGTAATAAAACATAATTTATCTCGATATTCACTTGCACTTTACTATTTGACTTTACATTATTATTATTACTACTCATATATCGTTACGCCAGAACCCTAACTGGGTAAGCAGAGGGCATCGGCTTTAAAATAACAATAATGAATCGGTAAGAAAGACAGCAAAATCCGTAGGTAATAGATCATAGTTGAAACCATATTGAGACTGAGTGTCGCCATTTCGGTATCAATTTATCCACGGCCAGAGTCCGCTGCCATCGGACCTCCGCAACCGCAATTAACCGCGCGCCGGCCACGGTTTATTTCGACCGCTAGATTAGTCCCATCCCTTAACTCATTTGTAAGCCTTTGATTGGCTCGTGTGGTTGGCGTTACTGCAAAAAACTTTGCACAACGACTAATGTGAACCATTCCTTCAATCGATAACATATTCTACGATCCCCAACCAGCGTAGGGTTTAAGGACAAAAACCCCTTTAAAAGAGGCCTACGTCTATGCTGGTGATGTTGTTAAACATATTTACTTATTTTTCTATTAGGCGTGATAATTAAATAAAAAATTGTGATATTTAAGCCACATGAAAGAGATTTATGAGTGTAAATAAATGTGTCCGTATGTCTGTGTCGCCCACTGAGTAGAACATTTTTGGCAATAATCTTTACAATTTGTACGAAGAGAACGTTAATTGTTATTGACGCAAAGGTTGACTGAGTAGAGATGCAGAACAATCAATTTCCAAACCTTGTCAGTTTCGGAGTTCAAAGGGACAACAGAGTAGAATATTTATGATGTGGACCAATATATAACGGTTGCCAAAGTCGCCTGTTTATAATATGTTAAAACACATCAATTAATAATTATTGTACAGAAAACGAAACAATATTAGTCTAGGGAGTTAGATTTCAGCTGCGGTCTTAGAGTCGAATCCTATACGGAGCTCTTAATGTACTAAAATCATTTGTGTTGCAAAGCTTAAATATAACTTGCTAAACGATGAAGGGAAGCGTAATACGAAAATATGTAAACTTTGCGATTTCTTCAGTGTTTTATAAGGCGTATGAACTTCATTAAAGTAATAGATTTAAACTTTCTCAATTTGACAGTTGACTTCTATACATAAAAAAGGTTAGAAACGTGATGATGACTTTGACATTTTGTTGGTAATATTTTACTATGGTAAAATAACAAACAGTTAATCAAATATACATATGTCGTTCTTGTTGAATTTGTGAATATTACCCTAATAACGAATGTGCGATAAATCATAATGAATATTAATCAACTGGTGCCCCTTTCAGTACCTACACAGATACATATGGTAATCGTTTTTCGTCCGTTATCTAACCCCATCACGGTGCGCGAAATATACAATCATAGGCAATTAAATTCGCAAATATAGAACGAAATAAGCACGCGTGGAGGCACCACGTTTCGAAAGAAACGTTTTCAATATTTTTTCCCTTATCCAGTTTTATATCTGGTCCGATAGATCTGCAGCCAATCGCGGATAGTACCCCGGGTTCTCTGTGCGCTCGCGAGCCCGACACGTGACTCGATTCCGAACACACGAGCGCCGTAAAACGTGCTGTAAAAGGGCTGTATTTTAATCAATCCACACGGAAAATAGATTCGTAAATAAATAGCCGTAAAAGCTAGTTGACTGTTCTCTTAGAAAGATGTGAGATATTTTTGGGAATCGGGAAAAATACCAGTTTTTTTTTATTCGCGAATTGCTATTTGAATACGCGTGTGATTTAAATGATGTTCAAGTTAGTTTTATTTTTACTACTACATTTAAGTGCTGTAAATATGAAAATTGCGTCGTGTAGATGCTACGTTATTGCGAACTAAATGAACCGGACTGAAGGAGCGATGGCATTTTTTGAGTCCAAAGTAAATTACGTCAGTCATCCTTTTAAAAAGATTGCACTCGACGACGACAAACTTACTCCTTTTAAACGGACGTCACACTGCTACCGGTACGCTACGTCGTCCATTTGCAAATTGAACAAATTCGGATCTTACATCATCATTTCATGCATGCCTCACAACTGTCGGCCGAGGCGGTCGCGTTTTAAAGTCAACAACAGCCACATTTAAATATTCACACGACTGAAAATTCTATTTGTAGTTTTCACCCCCGAAGGTATTACTGCGGCTTTCATTGCGCACACAGTAAGCCGCCTTGTTTGCTAAATAATTTCGATGAACTTTCTGTTTGCTTATTAATGTACTAATAATATGTTTTACACACACATAAGTAGGTAGATACATTCATTTAAAATTAACATTTAAGAATTTGTCTCATATATTGGAACTGTCCATATCAATTTTAACATATCTCGGGGTCTAGATTTGTGCCCTATGTATGGCAATAGGCTCTAGAATGACAGGTAAAACGTGGGAACGGTGGAATTACTATACTCCTACACTTCACGAAAATACAAGGGTGATGTTGTTTTTAGATTTTTAATTACTCAATAAAATAATTTCTAGTTCCGAAAAAAAACATTTTTAACTAAACGTTTGTAAAAATGTAAAAAGTATTCCTAAAAGGAAATTACAATTTTTCTTGGAACATCCAAGCTGAGCGGGATGGGGGTAGGAGTGTGGGGGGGAGCGCAGACCAGCGATTGCAGCGCATAAATCAAACAGATTTGAATGCGAACGGGCGCTCGGACCTGGTACCGATGTAGTGCCCATTAAATCTTCGCACTTTTCCATTTTTCATCGGCCGTCGATGGACCCCGCGCTAATCGTTTGCATACATTTACTTTGAACGCTACCAAACGATTGATTTATACATGCGGTATCATAACCAATACTGGTATGTTCTTTCTTTTTTTCGTTTGTTACCTATGATTATTTAGTTTATTACATAAGATTTAAGTAAGTTTTTTTGTCGGTATATTGTGCGTGAAATCGCCGTACGATTTGCATTCGTTAACTGAATTTAAACTCAATGCTATTATGACGTTTTTATAGAAGTGTTATTTTAAATAAGAACGATTAAGTAGTTTCATACATTTCAAACTATATATACCTATTGTCTCTTTGAGTTCTATGTATTTTCTAAATTTCGTCTGATGTTTGGGTAAGATCACATGTTGCTTGCTGTTTGCAATCATGATCCTATATAATGCAGGAATGATCTTATAACAAGAGAGCAGCATACACCAAGATGATTAACTACAGAGAAATCCATAGAGAATACCGAGTAACAAGGTTTGAATTCTCTATGGATTTTTCCTCTAGTAATCCATTTATTTAATCTTTTTTATTAATAACATGACAAATAAAATACAACAAGTATGGTAGGTACTTCACCTTTTCACAATAGAAAATATACGGTTATTTCTTTCTAATCGGACCATTACTGCAAAAGAGATATCGCTAGATGCAAAGGTGATCTGAATGTTGAAACAAATGTCGGCATCAATCGGGGGCGACTATCTCGTTCCGTGTCAAATCCGTACCGGGCGGGGCGATGTTAAAAATTTTCCGGGTTCTTTAACGGGTTTCATTCATAACTCACGGCCGAGTGGAGCCTTCGAATATTTCAAGCTGTAGGAGCCCCACCCCCATAAATTCCGCGCGTCGGGTTGCCAAATTAGGCGCGAGAAACGTCGACTTATTCCCCCCCATTAGCTCGCGCCGGCGCCGGCGTGCGGCGGCGCGGCCATAAGTGAGACTTTTAAGGAAAACTGTCGCAGGTGTTTTCAACGTGAGGAAACTTCCTCCGAATTGAACTTGTAATTTTACAATTTTGTTGCTTCGGCTAGTAAACACGCGCGCCTGCAATTTTGTTACATTGGCGCGTTATTCGCTCTCCTAATTGTTCGCATCGCGTTTTATATTTGTCGTCCCAAAGGTGAATAATTTTCATTTTAAGTTCACATTTTAATCTTGCAGAAGCTTTATTATTACCGTTTGATTGAGTAGTGAGATTTCTATGAAACGAACAACTGAAATCATGTTAGTATTGATCGAAGGTTGAACATAATGACACAACGTGATTACATAGAGTAGTTTACACATGTTATTGGTTATGTAGGTCAAAAGTGAGTCAGCCTAAACACATTTCTACGAACAATCAAATAAACTTCCGGCCAATTTACTTTATGTGTAACCCATTATTATAATTGCTAGATGGTTTCAAAGTTGCGACCAACGTACCGATGTGAATTTAAACGAACTCACTCAAAAGCGAATTATATTTAAACTTTGCAATATACTACGAATGAACTCAACAAAGCGTGAATAATTTGTTCTTTGAAACAAATGTTTCATGAATGAAATATTTTCATCATATGTATTATTCCTACTTCAGTATTGTACATGAGAGTATAAAGAAGTATATATATACATGCATTTGTTCCTTGGCTACAAAATTTAAATAATGTCCCTTACACTGTTAAAGATTTGTTGTAAAACGAATTGTAGGAAGCGACATATACAACAATTGTAGGACAGCCAATATGTACATATATACGTACATATGTACAAAAGTTTAATAAAAATATCACACGCAAATATTACAGCTCGGATATTATTGATACTTTCAATTATACAAAATACCCAAACGAATAACGACAGGCATTAAACACAGAAGGGCGAAATTAAGGTTCAAATCAATAACGACATTAGGGGTCACAATCGTCATCGTGAGTAATCGGGACAATAACAATGGGAGGCTTTCACAATGACCGGTAATTTAGCGAGCGTAGTACCGCCGAGCGAGCGTTCGCCGAATTTAATTTTATCTCGGATAAACCTTAACGCTCATAATTCATGAAAACCACCGCTCCCTCGGGCCCGGCCACCGGCCTCAGCTACAGCAGCGAGTATTGAAAATATGCTCGCACAGATTGCGTGCAGATTATGAGGATTGTGTCTACTAATACTACACTGTGCTTTTGGAATGTTTCTTTTTTAAATGATACACCAGAGTTCCATCACGAGCGCGCCTAATGGAAAACACAGTTGCTTCCGAATAGATCACGCGAGTCTGGGTAAAGCCAAGACTTCTTCCTTGAAAAAGGCCTAGATTATTGGGGTTCTAAGTTATTCTATGTTATAGGTAATAGGTATAGGTATTTTTATAAAAGAACAGTTCGCTATTTTTATAAAAGATCAAGATAAAATATTTTAAAGAAGTAATTTAAGCCTCAGTTATGAACATCATATTTTATTTCATTGGTATTTTGATGGATTTTGCCGCGCTTCTCTCATTATCATTAACGGATGGTTACAGACTTTTTATAACGGAATTTATTACTCCTATTGTATTCAGATAGAAATCACAAAAAGGCACAAATAGCGTTAACCGAGATTAGAGTTCGGTAAGAGAAACATTATATCCAATATTTTATTCGATTGATATAGAATATAATATTTTATTTTAATTAATTTCACTTCAATATGACATATTTCATAACCTAATAAACAAAATTTGTTACTAGGCTTTTATTAAATTGATCTCATTGACACAGACTTCCTTTCAGACTGAAAAGGGTTAAGGGCATATTCCGTCACCTATGCCAAATAAGAGTTGGCAGACTCCGCACACTCAACAGTGTAACGATAAAAGGGTTGATTATAAATAATCGATATCGACAAAACGGGCCGGTTGGGTCATCTCAACGCTCGAAAGCAATTATCCAGTTGGGTCCTATCTCATACTCAATCTGATTTAAGTATGTGAAAGGGAATCATCAAACAGGGGAACAACAAATCCCCGGAAAGGGCTGCCCGCGACTGGAATGTTAAACTGTACATTGAGTGCGCGGAGCAGAACAGAGCAATAGAATTAATTCAATCGGCACAACTTTCCATTGAGCTCTTAAAGACGATTGTTCGCATTCGTGCTGTCGAAATAAGGGAAACCTCAAAGGGTTAAATCGACGATTCACGAATGATTGATAGACGGGGGCTGATTACGGCGTCGTTATTGTGACAATTTATCACACTGATCCCCTACGTATTACCCTGAAACGCTTTAAACGCTAAAATCACCACATAATCCCTATTCAATATTTTAAATGTAAGACGAAAGCGTTCTGTAATACATACATACATATGTAATGTAATCAAAGTAAGAAACCTTCCAGTTACAAGTCTACGTACAATGTTGAATATTTTATTATATCATCCCGCCAAGTCCTTTACGGGGTAAGTAGTGAACATCAAGTCAAAAAAGTCATATACTCGTATTTACAAACCCAGCGCATTTTTTCTACATCCATCACTCTATTCACACAAGATTTTTGCAAACAAAGCTTAATAGATAGAACGAACCCCGTACGACACATCTGTTACTTAGTTATAAACTAAAGTGAACCGTCGACTAAAAACACTCCCCTAAACAAATATGGAACAAAGTTGAACACACACTGTACGACCTGGGATTCAAACTTGGACCTCGCGCGTCCAATAGCACGGTTTAAGTACTTAAGCTCGTGTAACGACGATGCATGCACTCAGGCACCGTAAACATATGCCGGTATACAAGCTGCTAGCTGAGGTAATTGCACGGTACAAACTTTGATTCTGTACTAAATCTTCGACACACTAAACTATCTACAACCAGGAGGTATTTATCATAGGGAACAGCAGCGGCAAAAATGATGGCACAGACACAACAACGCATTCTCGTCAAGATTAAAAACGTTATAAGTCGGTAATCATTGGACGAATAAAACAAACCGATGTAACACAGATATACTCATATATTATGGAACGATAGGTACTAAATATTCAACTAGGTATGTCTATAAATAACTTATTTGTTAGTTACCGTAGTTAGAAGTGAATGGGGAATCAGAAGATTTTGAATCCGGCATAGCGGATATCAAGAGAGTGATAAAAAGGGAAGATACATGTCAGGTATGTAAGGTTAGAGATATTTGGCATTCGGGACTCTAGCTTCCGTGTAAGGAACCTGGCGCAATTATATGCTCTATACTAATAATAAATATAACAAACCACTACGGCTACGCAGCACACGGAGCCGACTAACGGTCTTGTTAGAGGCGGAGTAAAAATAAGGAGACGCTACGGAATTGCGATGGAAATAAATAAAAAGCTCCTCACGAGTTGCCCGCCCTTTTTCCACGTGGCGCCCGTTGTCAGTGCAAATTGATCGTCTCTGCCGCGGCGAGATAATTCCGCCCTGACGTGATCCGCATTGTCGCGTCGGTTTTATTGCGTCCTTACCTCGCCGCGCCGCCAGCCCGCGTCCCCGCCGCTGCCGAGGTAATGCTAAACAAACTCGCGTTGATCGGAATAGATACTGATCGATACTCGCTAAAGACGCACGTTATGATATTTTTACATTTTTTGCGTAAGCTCAAATGCGTGGGTATAATGTATGTGTCATGCATGATATACACTGTGTGTACTTAAAATATGGCCCTTAGTTTTCAGTACAATTAAAATAATGTAATAGATAACAAGTGCCTGTAGTCTCTACACAGATGAACAGGATGGTTTAAAATGAATTGAACATAAAATTAATATTTGAAAAGAATGTCCATATAACAAAAGTTGTAAATCAACGACAACAATAAGCAACAGATAAATTTTATATGCAAATTATATCCGCGTCACAGACTCGCGATTGAAACACGAATCGCGTCCCGGGAACACGTTCAGCGGAACACACTCTGTTTTAGGGTTGAAGGAATTAACGGAAATTACCGTTGATGTTTGCGCGTTCGACGCCACGTTAATAATTACGTTCAATATAGCATAATTAATTGGTGCGATAATTATTATCATTCTAAATTCATTGTTTTCACGGTGCGGCAATCGCTTTGGATACAATTTGTTGAGTGTAGTGACAGGATGACAATGAAGCAAGATATGCTAATACGAAAGTAAAGTTCTGAAAAGATTGAATGACAAACTGAACTTAAAGAAGTTTTAATTATGTACGTTCGTACTTATATTCAGTTAGTTTCTGCAATGTAAACGGTAAGTACTTTTTCAGTAAAGATCTTTGTCTATTATAAACCAATAGAAAAACATCAAATCGTTTGTCGTTTTAATATTTTTGCATTTCGGTTATATGTAATCTTTGTATGTATCTGCCGATCCACACTCGGCCAGCATGGCAGACTATGGTTTAAGCTTTATCACGTTGAGACAAGTCCCATGTCTAAGATTGGAAAGATAGATTGAAAACGATGGCGATGTGTGGATGTACAGTTAAACAAATTGCCTTGAACGCATTTGATTCACAAAGAAAAAACAAAAGAAACGAAAGTTTTCCGACTGGATTAACCACACGAGCTTTACCATGGGTTTGAATGATATTTCAGTGTGTCACCGGCGATCCGCCGTGACACGTGCGGTGAGCAATAATATAGAGACGGAGGGATCAGTGGGACAGGTCAATTACACGAGAATTCAATTAATGTAGAGTTCATGGGAACCCTGGGAAATACTTTGCTGTCCTATCTCTATATATCCCTGATGTCATATGCTATGGAAAACCCTCTTTAGTTAGATGTAGTTTCAAGCAATTTCTAATTTTAAGCTCATTAGATTCATAAAGTCTATTGACAGCGAAGATTTGAGATGAAAGCATACATTACTAATCTTATCTGATGTTATATCTCACTAGTTATAAATAATTCAAAATCTAAAAGATTATTGCATTTATCTAATTTGTTAATACGTTTGGCAAACAATAAAATTCATATCAAAGAAGTGTTCGTTTTAATGATTCCTCCTTCTCTTTCTTCCGTTTTGTACTTATGCCACCCGCTACTATTTTTCAAAATCCTTAAGGGGTAACTGGTAGAGAATACTATTAGACTTTAATACAGAAAATTATAAAATTAAGAAAATTGCAAAATATACATATACAAAGTATCTGTCAATAAATAAGTAATGTGGCACCATAATATTTATAAGCTGAATATGAACAAAATAGTAATCGGACTTGAATGTAAAATATTTAAACGACATTTTTCCATCCACACAGCCGCATAGATTGTGTGTATTATTGAGAACGGCGACAGTTTCGTCACCGGCCGGAAGTGCGCAGCGAGCCCGACGACGGACAACGCATAGCGCCGGAAATAATACAGAGCATGGATTAATTATTACTATAAGAATAGAATTATACCTAGAATTTATGAAAAAGAAAGAAAATTTCAAGGTGTGTCGAGTCCGCCAACCCGCACTTGGCCAGCATAGCAGATTATAGCCTTAACCTTCCTCTCTTTATGAGATGATACCCATATTCCAACAGTGGAATGATAAAATGGTCGAAAATTGTTGTTAATTTTTTTATTATAAGAGTAGAGTCGAACGAATACGAATATAAGACGAACGTCGTATATACGAGTATGTACCTACTTCGGTATCAATGACAGAAGGTTTTCGTCGTTAGATCTCGTGTCAGTTGGATTGGTAGCTACGTATGTGTGTGTATAAAAACATAGTCTAGAATAAGCACAACTATTATGAAATTAATTGATGAATAAAGTCAGAAAAAAACAAAAAGGAAAATGTGGAAGAGCTGCAGATTTTAAAAAAAAAATTACATTTTATATTTGGTACTTTCTGCTTACCTAGTCAGGAATTTGGGGTGATTAAAAAAAACATAATTATATGAAAGGAGATGTTCTATTTTAACTAAAGTAGTAAGAATCTATTTGTTTTTATTTCAACTGATACATTGAAACAAACTGTATGATCGATTGTTGTGACACTTTTATGAGGCGCCAGCAGTCTGACGCGACTACTTGTGGCTGCACACACGAAGAGGGATCGCGAGACCTGATTAATGATAAGCGGATATGAGTAATATTTTCCTTTCTGGAACCACTTTGAAATTTGAAACATTTACAAAACAGCTATTCTTAATGTAAGTGAGAGGTGTTGTTCAAATAACGCATATAAATATTTTTCAATTCAGTGATTATTCAATGAAATGAAAAATATCAATATAACAACATCACTGTTACAAATAATTTAAAACATACATAATACTTAGCAATAATTTCATTCTTATAACTTCAAGCCAGCGCGGCGCCCTGATAGGGTAGGTAGAAAGCACAATTCGTGCAGGTGTTAACTATTTCAATTCTTACAAATCTAATGTGACTTTTAAATATTCTCCTTATTATTTTAATAGGGAATAATTTGAATTAAACGTAAAGTTGACTTCCATCAACACAACTAAATGCATTAGTTCTGCCATTGATTATGATGATGTTTGATAACCATCGACAATCCACGGCGATGTTGCAAGCTGAGAATCAAAACTAAAATCGGGGATAAGGGGCGGGGATCAATTACACGGGGTACGGCTGTTAGAGCTTCATGGCGACCGTCGGAATGAAAAATATACCACAGTACAAACAAGTCAGTCCACGTGACGTGACGTCACGTTATGACGTCACCACGGTCTTCTGTTGACAATGGGACAAAGCTTGAAACAGTATCTAGTAGTTAGATAGTAAATACATGTGGCTGCATTTTCTCTTATACTTTTAGTTTTAATTAGAGGGTATGCCAGGATATATGAGGCATTAGGATTTAGTCTTTTACTGGCTAAGTAACTTTGTAGTCTTTAGTCCTTTACTAAGTGACGTGTAATTAAATGTTTAAATAACCCTTAAATTTCTATCATTTAACGATATTTTAATTTCATACACTCATTTAAAATCAAACATAGTATTCGTGTACGATATATTACTATTGGTTGGATGACGTCACAAGTCTATAGTATGGATACGAACGGACACAATTATTTCAAGCATGATTCACCCCAGCCACGGAGTGTGCGACGCGAGCTGAGAGAAAAAACGTACATACGTTATTAACTGATCTGAAACCGGCTTACCAATTAAATTGCTGTTATGTACATATGTATGTATGTACATGTTGCGGCGCGATCTACCCTCTCGTCGGCGGCGAGCGGACGCGGATTAAATACGAAAACGGTGTGATTACGAAAGGAGGCGACCCCGCGACGCCATTAAGGATTCAGCAAACGAATTGGGGACATCGAATCGACAAAATTGTACTCGCCTCATCTTTTCTTACATCGTGTATTTTCATTCCCCGAAGACAGATATTTTAATATTTCCCTAGCTCAAGGGAGACGACCGCTGTTTTGATCTACGATTCGCAAAATACACTTTTTTCTCAACAAACATAGAATATTCCTGCTCGTTCCTTTCGGGCATATAACTTTGTGAATACGTCTCACAATAATACACAAATCTTTTATGAATGAGATTTTTGCAGCCCCTGTCGAAGGGGCAGCCCTGTGTCGGGGTTGCCAATTTTTTCGCGTTCCAATGGACTCGCGAACATTTCGCTTCGTTCTTACATTATTGTGTAGTCTAAAATCGTAGCCAAAATACTTCGTTAAGCATTTTACATCTTTATTTCCTAATTTGTTATAAAGTATGGAAGTTGGCGCTTCGTAAGTTTCGTTTTTTTCGGACTCCAGTATTAACAGTAGTAATATATATAAATTGTATTCAATTCAATTTTGGCTGAGTAGTTCAATGTATAATATGTCTAGTTGGTAGAATTTTCTTGGCAGTAATCCAGTGTTTTGAGGAATAATGTAATTTTAGTATATCAAACAATCCTCGTTTAAGGTATTCCGTAATTACTGCCACATGTATCATCTACGGCGAAACATCGAGGATAATTAGTCTGTTAAATTAGACGTAATAATCCGTCTTTTATACGTAAACTTGACTAGTCATTAACCATGATAAGACTAGTCTTATCTCTGGTGTCTAGATATCTGACGATGTAAGACAGGATTCGATTCAACATTTCCCACGCGCAACCTCGAATATTGCACTGGCTGTAAGAATATTTATCACGCTTGTATATCACAAGATTTCGTTATTAACAAGATACATAAACTATGAATAAAAAAAGAAAACGACAAATCTCACAATAATATTAATATTTAAGATTTACTAAGCTCACTTTCGATTTTATCATTTTAAAGATTCACAATATTGTCCATTTCGAATAACGCACAAGATCCCTTCCTCGTAAATTACGGTTGCATAAATATTGTAAATTGTTTGTCGGAAATATGAGTTTATCAGTGTAAAAGAATACACTCGGCTGCTATACACAGAGGAGTGCGCAAAGCCGAGCGCGGGGACCAGCCCTGCTGAAAGTAGGTGAAGTATTTTTGTAACTTACTCATGCCCCCGGGGCTCGTAGCCGGCGTAAGTCAAGAACTCAAATATGCATTACCTGAAAGAGAAGCGAAACGCTCATTAGTGTTTTTTTTTCAAAGAAAAAGATTTGTTACGAATAGACTTTTAACGTTCACTCGCAATTATTTCACAAAACGATGTTTATTAAATTTGTGCACTATAAACGATATGTTCAACAATTCGTATTGATTTGTATCTAGTGTGATATTCGTGTGAATTTCAATGTGGAAACTATAACCTAATAAATACGTACTAATGTGTGTCTAATTGAAATGTTTCGGTCCGATAATTTTCTACGTAGCGCTATTGTTGACGTATGTTTGTCAATTTAGAATTTAATAACGGAAAATGATTATTTCAAATATGATACGTGCAGACATAAAGGTAACTGATGAAGCGTGGAAATGTACTCTACATCTCTGCTCGCTTCTTCTCTATCGCTTCGGATTTTACAAGCTAGATGTTATTTGCGATTAGTGCAAGGATAATATTAAAGTTCACATTCGTTTCCATTCAAAAACTACTGTTTTGTAATTGAATATGTACAAGTATCAAAGAGAAATAATACGTACATATATCAGAAAAGAAATATACGAGTATATATGTATGTGTATATATAACCTTTTAACATGTTAGATAGAAATCTTCAAAGGAAGGTTGAATAGGCCTTTTCTAGACATGCGTGGTCCATTTTAAAACCCATATCCCCTTTTATATATCAAAATAAAAAAGCCATCATATATCACATAAAAAAAATAATTAATTAATTGCAAGTGTCACGATACTCATACGGATTGGGACATCATAGGTTTGGACATTTGAACACTGGACCAAACAAACGTACGTATTCTTATAAACACATCACAATAAACCATACTCTGTAAAAATGGCCCAGCAATCATTTTCGTGGCTGATAATACCAGCTTCATTAGACAGAGCGAGCGACCGCCGCGAGCCGCGCGCTCCGCTGACCCCCGCCGCGCTGCATCACCTGCCTCGACCGGGTCAAGTGCCTCAATTGTGTCCGTCTCACCATGTGGCAATTGGAGCATTCGTGTGCGACTCAACCAGAATTCCTCAATTAGGAACGACTCATTTTATCATCAGCTACGTCTTCATCATCAGCTATTGGACGTGGAGGATTAGAATGGGTGTTTTTGCCCTTGACCCTCCCACTGGACGTGCGGGTTTAACCCCGGCTAATTCATGAACTTACAATTAACATGGACATATGCGAATTGTAACATGTGTGGATATATAGCTAGCCAAAAATCTTTATCTAATATAATTCTTATCTTATATAAAATGTGGCAGTTACTATACTCAGCGTGGTTTCCTCTCTTCTCGTATTGCTATTCTTCGAGAAATTGTTACCAGCGAGTGATTCTAATCTGATATTAATACTTTTAATATAAATGCCTTCTGGTCAACCATAAGAACAAACATGATCGATCCCGATAAAAGTTAATGGTACCGAGACATGAAATCATTAATAGAGTCAGTCAGTTCATATCAGTTGAAAGTGAATGTTTTAAGCAGTTTCAGGCCAAGACTACAGCACGTACAACAAGCGGCGCGTCCGACTGTTGGCACACCCGCGCCCGTGGCGCGTTAACTCGTCTCCGCCAACGGGGTCAAGTGGCTTAATTGTCTCCGGCACGGCCACGTGTCAATGAGCGGGCTCGAGGATATTGTTAGTGGTTCGTTTACGTCATCGTTCTCACCTGAATCTTGGCCTTCGCGCTTATTTTTTATTTATGTTGTATGTATCAAGCAGGTCATTAAATATTCGCATTTTAGACAAATAGTAGCGTAGGACAACCTCTAGCTAGGTGGAGTGATGATATACGCAAAGTGGGTACAAGTGGTTGGAAATAAAGAGTCGAAGATCAAATTAGTGACGACTATTGGAGCCTATGTTTACCAATCGTCCTATGTCTACCAGTGTACCGGAACAGGATGATGATAATGATGATGGTAATACGAAGGGCTGCTGAGCCTGTTTGTTATAATGACTGTACAAATTGGCAATATTTACATTGTTATACGAGACGTGTGAAGTCTACTAATCCTCACTTGGCTAGCGTGGCATTCTTAAAAAAATACGCTATCTAACAGTGGAATGATAACATAGTAGAGAATAATTGGAAAAAAAACGTATAATTATTTTTCACATCCACCATTTTAGTTTGTTTCATTTTAACGGCAACGTTAAATTTTTATTTATAAAGCGAGCGTATTACTAGATAATAAATTAGGGAATGGCGTAAGCAAAACAAATTAAATGTCCAAAAACGTATAAAGTAGTGATGACCTTCCCTCACTATAAGGTAAAACGGTTTAGGCATTTAAAAATCTTTCCCCGTGTACAGTCCACGATACACCTCCCTATGAACCGTCCGCGGTGAACTAACGCTACAGATTGAACTTTATTACACTGGAAGCCTTTGAAAAGATAAACCGGCAAATACACTGACGCGTAGGTATTACAAGACCGGGCCGCACAAAGGGCGTTAGCAAATCTCTGAAGGTAAACATTATGTGATAGGATCATCGCAACTACTCTGTTTATTTTATGTGAACACAAATATCAACTTTGTGTATATATAATATAGTTTTTTATTTACTTTACGCATATTCCAATAACCAGCCTATGTACAGGCAACTCGAGCGTAAATTTCATGAACATAATTTTACTTTTGTTTTCTAACCATGTTTACTAAATACTAATAAATACTTTTTGAAGGAAAACCTAATATGTTTGTAATATGGCGAGGTGACATTATAGACGTGTTACTGTATGAACGTCTGGAGGTTTTTATATTATTTAATAAACAATTCGATTTAATTTGCGTGATAAAAAATTTAAATATAGGTACTATAATGGATGTAAATGACATCATTTCAGTAATGGTTGTCGCGCACACGTGGAAATTATAAAAAAAAAAAACATGCGTGCGTACAAAGTACACATGTCAGAAGTGAAACTTCTTTGGCGAACTAATTTATAAATC
>DWME01004813.1:0-15782 GCA_018244795.1 Parelbella ahira ahira | reverse complement strand
GCAGTTAGGGACTCGTGCGGCCGCTCCGCAAGACTGACCGTCGCAGTACCATCGTTCCACAAACCGTGTCGGTCCGTGCCTAGGTCCGAGTCTCACAGGAGACGCCCGCGGACCGGTCGCACAATCACTCTCTTTCACTCATTGGGCAGAGACGGGGGTCCAGCCCATGCCGGACCTCACTCCTACCCCTTGCTCTCACCCCAAACTCAGGCGGAGCCACTCATGCTCGCCACCAAGTCGGTAACGCTGTAAAGGCCATTAGTAGGTATCAACAGAATCGGACAATTAGAAAAAAAAACAGTGAGGGACAGTACAGTCTTAGAAGCGATCAAGAGCTATTCAACAAGCGATTAAAGGAAGTGATTTCTGCGAATACCAGAGATATACTAGAAAGTGAATAAACAGTTTGTACACTCTGAAAGCATTTTTTATTCGTCAAGCGATACAGTACATCGCAACGTTCTCAACAGCCAATCTACGTACCTATACGTAGCAATATGTTATACTTTGTGATTTATAGTCATATTAAAATCGAAAGTGAACTAGAACTTAAGTGACATCAACAGCAAGTCTATAACAGGAGTACTGTTTAAAGTTAGCTGCGAATGCCCTGGGGCGGCAACGGTCACGTAATTACTGCCTGCTCTTATGTTACATTTCTTATGTGAGAAACTACTTAGTTTCCCAGGTTCTAACAACGCTATCTAATATTCCAGTAAGAGATTGATAAGTAGCGAATTAAACAGTAAGTAAGTCACACAGCCGTTTGTAGGAAGATTAATTATTTTTAATATTTAATGATATTTATTATTAATAACTGGGCCCTTTGACCCATGGAGTTAGTTTTCGAGTCATATTCCACTTTACTACTAATGACCACTTTTCCACGCTCTACTTGCAAATGTTTTGTATGCTGTATAAATATTAAACATTTTTACTTATTATATAATGTAACGCAAACTAAATGACCAGCGGTCAGTTTTCGTGTAATGACGTATAATACATATTCGTATTTTTTTTGTTCATCTCTCTATACCTTTATAGGAGAAGAGGATTTTCATGTAATTTGGTATGCAGGGGGTTTCGGGTGCGAAAAAACGATCTAGCTTGGTTTCATTTTCAGAAAATGCGTTTTTTCCGTGTTTTCAGTCAATAAAAAACTGCTACAATATCTACATCTACAAGGTTATAATAGCTCAAATTGGGCGGCCCCGAAATCAGAAGATTCCGGTTCGGGTCCAGATGTCTTCAATCCGATTATTTTTCCATTTTTTTTAGTTCCTTATTTTGTTAGAAAAACTATTATTGGGAGCCCTCTATTAACGCATCTAATTCGTATGTAAAAAAAATCATAAAAATACCGAGTAAGCTCGGTCACCCAGGTACTTACTACAATTTAAGAGAAAAAAACCTTAAAAAGAGATCTAAATAAGTTTTTAAAATACAATATTTCTTTGTATAATAATAACAACTTTGTATAATCATATCTAAGTATAATAACTGTAATCTTAAAATGCATTTTTTTATTTATAAACTGTTGAACTGCATCATTGATTTAAGGATAAATATGATTTCACTATTTTTTAATAATAAAAAAAAGACGAGCAGACCTTACAGTAGTCGCATGTTTATTAAAATATTGTAATATCTGACATCTACTACTTGACTTTACCTTTCCAGTTTTTAATTTTTCCTCGCGTTTATTTCAGCCAGTAAACTCGCATATAGGTACATATGTACATACATAGTTTTTATTTTATTTATACATATTCTGCTTTGGACTTACCCATCAATACAAACCATGAAATCATTAGAGTTATTCAGAATTATAAATATCTACGAAGTTATTAATATGAAGGAAATTATCTGTGTATTTCATTAAATATTTTTGTAGGCAAAATTAAAAATTTCATTTGAACAGTGATAGAAATTATACTTAAAATTTTAAAAAGTTAAATACTAAAATGTTTATTCGAATAATGATTCATTATTACCCACTTGCATTTTTATTTATGAATGGTCTGCACTATTTTTAGCCACTTATTTCACGCACTTGTTAACAACAGTAAATACATTCATTAGTAAAGTTTACACGTCGCATAAATTAATTTATATAACAGCATACCTACATACTTTGTACACAACACTGTAGGTTACGCGTAAAGCTGATTGGTTTTGCTTGTTTCTTTCTCATCACACCTCTTTAGATACCTCTTTACCTCAAAAACCTCTTTAAAAATATCTTGGTACCTACCATCTGATGCCCAACTCCACTACCGCTCGCGCTCATTGGCCAAATTAAACATCGCGCGCTTCCCCGGCTTCATGTTACCCACTTCCGTTCCTTCTCACAAAATCTCTCCCACAGATAGCAGGAAATCGAAAGGAAAGATGTTATACATCAAAAACTACAAAATATTTTTTTGGTCCGAAGGCAAGAAATTTTTTATTGATACCGCAAATAACTGTCTCATGAACAATTATTATTATTTACCATTAATCCAAGACAATGCCCTAGAAAAATTCCTAACCAAATATTTATTTGAATGGGCGATAATAAAAGACTGAATAGAATCTAATGTAACGAAGAGTATTATTATTTATTATTATTATAATCTAACCAAATATTTCAAATACTAGCTGAGGAACTAGAAGCCTCTAAAACGGGCGTGCGTGTCGGAAAAGAGTGATAAACGTAGAAGCATGTCAGGTCTGTGGGATAAACATTTAGTACTAGCTGTGGCCGCGACTTCGTTCGCGTGGGATTTAATGAAAAAGTTATTGTTCAGTTAGTGCGCAGTGGTGGCATGCGTGTGGGCTGCGCGCGGTACTGGACAGCAACATTAGCATATTTTATAATTCTAAAATCCTAAAATGTAAGTAGCCTAAGTTACTCCTTATTACATCAGCTATCTGCCAGTGAAAGTCCCGTCAAAATCGCTCCAGCCGTTTCAGAGATTAGGCGGAACAAACAGACAGACAGACAGACAGACAGACAGACAAACATTGTAAAAAATGTTATTTCGGTATATGTACTGTGTATACATACGTATGAATTTAGTTAAAAGCGGTTATTTTAATATTACAAATAGACACTCCAATTTTATTTATTAGTCTAATTTTATTTTTTATTCGGTGCTCTCTGCCGCCTTCATAGGGAACTTGGCGTTTTAATATAATAATGTTATTATTGTTATACTAAATATTAATAAATTAAAAAGTTTACCGTAGAAGATCAAATTCCAAAATGGGTATAAACTTGAAGATTAACATTCAATAACAAAGTAACTCTATAGTCTAAGTTCTACTTCGATTCGAGTTAACAGTTCTGATGTTCCTATTTTCTCCTTAGTTAATTTATATGCCTGAATTCAATTAACAACGGATTAAATTGTCGTCGTTAAAATGTTATCGTTATTGTAATCTATAACTGGTAGAATAATCTTATAACAGAGCTTTTGTGATAAGACTGGACGATGTAATTGGGAATAATAAATAATAAACATTATCTACAAATAACAAAAATATTTATTTTCTGCGCCAAAGGTTTATGTAGGTATTTGTTTCTTTTCCATTAATTGTATTCCTTATTTTGTATACTGACAACGAAAGAAACTAAAAAAATCAATAATTCTTCTAGTTCTTAATACAGTATCTAAATGTGATAATTACATCGAATACTACTACATAATGTACGTTTAGAGTTGTAAATTTGTTTTAAGTACTACCTTTCCAATGATGGAGTCATAGAACTTTTTAATCTGCCATCTACATAATTATATTAGGACAGTATTTATTTACTACTATAAATTATTTTCTATCAATATTATCAACGAAATTCACAAGCTTACAAAGTTTCTAAGTTAAATTGTAAAATGTTTACCTATCCGAGGATTTTTTCAGCACTATGAAATGAACCTAAAATGCCCAAATAAATTTTCGGTAAAGGCAAAACAATATAGGTATCTCCTTGCCGTTGATACGCTACAGTATTTATTCTTGTTTGATTGAGTAAGAGTTTACTATAAAATGTTGTCAGTCGCATAACTGAATACAAATTTCGATGGACGATAGTGCTCAATTGAAGCGATTCACTTTTTGATCACGTCAGGATGTATCGCTCAAGGTCATGCGAACTCATCTACAAGTGCGGTAGTAGGACGCCTTATTTGTCACCGATTTTTAAAAAAAACGGGGGCAATAATGAAAAATTTCAAAAACCGCATTTGTTGATTCTGCGTAATTACTAAGTATATTGGTTTTTAATATGGTTTCCTATTCAAAATTGTCCTGCACTTCCATTTAAGAATTTTTATGCTTTCTGATTGATTTAATCTAGCCTACAGCCCTACAACTGCCTACGTTTCGCGGTTATGTAAATTTATGTTTACATCCGGCAGCGACCTCCAGAAGGTCTCCGCTTGCAACGTTGAAGTACTCGCGGTGTTGAAGCGGGGTGCATCGACGGATCTTCTCTCGTATTGGAAGTGAAAGTGAATGAACGTCGGAGGCTTAATTAGAGAGGTCGGCAGCGCCAGCGCCAGTTGCTCTGACAGCGCCGCGCACCTTGCACGCTCCCCGTGTACCCGCTCCGACTCGTACGCATCGATTTTCTAGCAAACGCATCATCCTCACCTCAACATTCAATCCAGAGGTACTCACGTGTTTCTCTTCCCAAAAGTAGGTTGTCATTAAAAGAGTGTTCAATTACAAAACAAGAAGTGAAACGTGCGTGAGTTTTTTTGGTAAAATTTAAAGTTTACTATACAATTTTTAAATCGTTAATTATTTTAGTGCGTTATTAAATTTAAATTTTTTTGTTCAAAAAAATACTGCAAATGTTGTAGCTCCGTCTCCTTTTGCACTTTTTTTGGTCATCTCACTAAAATATTTTGGTGCCGGCGAATATTCAAAACGTTACGTATCGTTCATTTATTTCAAAGGAATTTTCGTATTAATATTTAAAATTCTATAAGTAACTTTAGAAGAAAACGGAGCGATTTGCCCATCATCCGGCACCATGGAGTGACGAGCGAAGTTACTTTCCGAACCATAAAATGCGTCCCAAATCAACGATTTCTCGCGCTCAGCACCTTTTCACGCAAACATTTAAACATGCAACAAGGAGGTCAGCGAGGCGAGTTTTGCTTTCACAAATACAACAAAATAAATTCTCCTCACGTGTCGATTGTCCTCAGACGTCGTAGTCTGCATAAATAAAAGAAAGCGAATCATACATGGATTTGGGTGTCCATTAACCACTTTCGTTACACCAGTAACGGCTGATTGGGTCGCTGTTGAGTACAGTCTGCGCTCATTGCTAATTTCACTTATTGTTCAAGATAAAGCTCAGTAGAAGCTCAGTATTTAACTGGAGACATAATATTTGTATAAATGAAGCAAATGCATTAGTAGCCTCAAACATAAATGTGTATAAAACGTTAATACTAACACATCTACGTTCTATATTTAGACCGCTTTGTCCATCTTATGATGCTAATGTTACCCACAGTAGCGAAGGTTCTGTCTTGTTTGGTATTCGTATTGGCGAGTACTAATGTCAGTTGCAATGCACAGCGCCTACAAAACGGTACTTGCAGGTTTAACTTCATTAAATGACCCGTTCATCAAGTCAGTACATACATTATACGATAAGTAAAAAGAGTCATTTGTACTATAACGACCACGACTGTATCTCCTCATCCAAGAGACATAAGATAGAAGACATAGGAGTGTAGTACTCTCCCACGTTTCACTAGTTACTTTTAAATCCCATGGAATAGGTGGTTTGGTGATGGTGGTATTGCCATACTCGATATTTTGTACGTTACTTTTATTTTATTTCAGTACAAGGTAATAATAATTATATTTTTTTGTTTCATTATAAAATAACATGTTTTAAACAAAAAATACGGTATGTATAATGTATGAGAGAGGCAATAGAACATTTTTAATATAACGGTATTTGTACGATACTAGTTTCTTATATTAGCAGAAGTAATAGGTAACTTTAGGAAATATTGATTTTGTAATATATTTTTTTTTTTAATTTTAATTTTTTGTCTGCAGATGAGCCGGCACGTGTTTCTGGCGGCCGCGGCGATGCTGGCCGCGCTGTGCGTCGCGGACGCGCAGCGCCGCCTCGCCCTGCCTGACCCTAGAAGTTGCGCCAACAGTTCGTACCACCAACATTATACGTACCTACAATTACATAACCACCCTCGGCTATTTTCTGTTGTATAAACATTACATTCAATGATTAGTGGGGAAAATATTTTCTTTTTAAATCGGCTATTATAAACAATCATAGTTTTGTTTATAATCCGTTCTTTATACATTCTGTGTACATTAGATGACGAATATCGTGTATTAGCTGTTATCAATTTTATATCACGTAAACCCAATTAACTTTGCTAGTATCTGGTGTAATGATGTATTGATTATAGAAAAGAACTCCTACTAGAAACATAAGAAATGACATGTTAAAAACAAAAAAATGCTGTAGGAACCGATCATCTACCTTATTTCATATGACCAAAACACTGATAGATGCAGAGTATACTTTTCATACTTACGTAGACAAAAGTATCGATGCTCATTAGTGTAACAAAAGCGACAAAATCAAGTTACATGATATAAAATAAGCGACAATTTCAAACGTTTTGAGCTTGGATCGTGTCGTAAGTTCACGAAACTGTTGGCTGTTAGAGCTCGAAACAACCGAAGCACGTTATCTAATTACCTACAGCAAGCGATGGTCAAAGCTCTCGAAACATCTCTCCTTTAACGCGTTTATATGCTCAGTAAATTGTGGCTCACCTTGTCAGATAATTGCTTACCTAATACGAGCTTATGATCCTCTCTAATAATTTGCTGTGTACTCACATATTTAAGTTCTCTACTTTACGATTGCAACATTAAACTTTATAGAGTGTACATAAATATTATTTCAAAATATTCACGATGAAATCTTATTTGTAATTACCATTGAAATACTATTTTGACAAAGATTCAATTCGTTTTCTTGTAGCTATCTAAGTTAATATTATGAATCGAACTTTATACCTATTTAGGAGTTGGACTTTTGTTTCTTCATGTTTTAACAAGCTAAGCAATATTTTTCTATAACAACATTCGTAAACTCAAAAGACGAAGTATTCTCTACTCGACTGTAGACCTAACCGTCAGCGTGCGTATAGTTTTTATACATCGGCCATGTGACACAATACAAAACTTCCAAATACATTTATTATTGTATGTAGCCATAACAAGTTATGATATTAAACTCTTACATTACATTTATGTTATGAAAACTTTTTGATTTTGTAGTTATCGTGTCGCGCAAACAGCTTTGTAACTCGTTTTGTTTTAAATACAAATAACAGTTCCTCAGAACTCAACTGTTTTAGTTTTCAATATTGCCCTATCCGCCGCTAGGGCTTTTAACCAGTCAACAAAAATAAGAAATGTTACCATAACCTGCTTAAAAACTAAACATTTATGTAAAAATTAGGTCGATATTCTTTCGCAACGTACATTATTTAACCATTAAGTCAGGAGAGGGCGGGACTCGCAATGGCAGATTTGTGTGGGAGCGTTCCCATCCTCACAATTGATCTCCACTCGACCATAACAAAGATCTTTTGTCATCCAAATGCGTACAAGCAAAATATACCCGAACTGTACACCGTTCGATGTTGAAATCAATATAAGATTTTATCAAAATAGAACAATCTAACATACTCGTGTTCGATTAGAAACAAACATATATTGTATTTCGTTACCAGTGAATAATAGAATCTATTGTTTTCCGGATGATTCCTGAAACAATCGGAGGAATTTTTCCACTTTCACCAATAATGAAGTTATGCGTATCGAAAATCTGTACCCTCTAGTGGCTTTCCTCTTCTCATTTCTAATGAGATCATATGTGGTCTGTTACATAACACAATTGAATTCCGTGACCACAAATATTACTAGTGTATTAAATTTGAATACTTAGCAGACGTTTTAAATAATACGTTTCATAATTCATAACTGCTGTTGTGTAACGTGACATACCGACGGCAAATTTTTACGTAAATATGCTTCCGGTGCGGTGCGCTGTAAAGTTTTGTGAGATGAGCAAGACTTGAATTTATTTGTAACGTCGAGAGTCGTACGTACACTATGAACACTTTCTAGTTACGAAAGAGACGCTCCATTGAACAATAGAGCATGGGTACGTTTTGATTATATACAGGTTCGCAGTTCACAAGTCGTTGTGCGAAATTGAAGTGAGAGTTATTTTTGAAGTTATACTTTTTTTGGCGTGTTTTGAAGACGAATACGTTTAGCGTGGGGCGAAGGTGTACGTACCGATGTAACAGATAGTTTTAATTTATTATTTTCCACGGTATATGTCACCATATAAATCAAAAGTATTACAATTTTTATTTACAAGCTTTTTATCTGAAGAGAACTTATTTAGTTCTAATGAACATAATTCTACTATTATCTAATTAAGTTAATATCGATAACCCTATTTACGTTTCTTACAACAAGATTCGGTTAAGGCAAGCAAAACCTTAAATCTTATTATCTAAGAAAAGGAATTCCAGTAGCTATAATATTGATCTGTTTAAAATAAAAAATATCTAAAAATATAAGATTTTTTAAAGTGCAGTGTGTGGCAAAAAAATCTAGATATAGATTATTGCTCTAATCAGACTCACAGAATATTGAGCAGATTATGATCATTAGCAACCATTTTAACATTCCATTGTTAGACTCACATCTCCTCTCAAAATAAGAGGGTTAGATGGCAATAATAGTAGATTGGAATAACATGTCAGAAAGAAACAATCTAACTTAAATCACCGTTACGCATCGATAGTTTCTGGGAGGTCTATTTTACGGTCTCTTGCGTGAGAACCAGTACACGGTTTCGGTACTATAGATACCTATGTTACATTGTGTAAATCTGCGAACCAAAAGCCGTTCAGATAAATACTCACTTCGCAACATCTCTAGTTGAGCACAACGGGTGTCGTCATCTCGTTGAATACATGCTTTTGTATATGTATGAGCCATTGCGGTTTCCTCTGCGCACAGGTACTAACATGTGGAAATACCACCTGCAATTGTCACAGCTTTGAAAGATTTTGTATTCGTTGAATAAAAATTAAACAATTGAAATAGCCAACCATCTCTTAAATTATGTTTAGAATGAATTTTATTATATATTGTTGTTATGAATTGAATACAAAGTTCATTTGCAACACATATGCATTTACACTGTAGGTAATTTGAAATTTTAGCAGCAAAAGTGCTGTAAATACGTTTAGTGAATTAGGAGGTACTTCTAGGTGGAGGTAACTCTTCTCGTTAGTGAAATGTACAACAATTGGGATTTTATAATAACTTTTGCCAACAATGTTTTAAGTCAAAGTAATAGTTTCGTGAATGTTTCACTAACTGTTTATTCTGCTACATCTTTTCTAATCCAGAAAATAATAGCACCCTACATATTTAAGCAAATTTTAAGTAGATTTCTTTGTATAGAGCTGTTGTTAATAAAACATTGCCTACTTTTGTACAGGGGTTCGACACTCAACGTATCGCGACGCCCGCGGTGTGCTGCATTCTTACTTCTTCAGCTGGGAACACGCGCCCACCCGCAACCTGGAGGTAGACTGGCTGGACGCCAGGAACATTTGCCGCAGGCATTGCATGGACGCCGTTTCACTGGAAACACCACAGGTTAAGTTTTGTTAAAAAATATTGCTAACAGATTGTTTGGTATCTACATTTAACAACTTATTACTATTAAATCAGTTTTGCCAAATGTTTAGATTTTACCGGATTTCTACGATTTTTGACAGGCCACTATTAATTGTCTCGCGCTTGAGAGTATGAGTCCCCTCTTTTCGGAGGTTAGTTGCACTTAAGTTGCACTTCAAAGGATAAATAATAAAAATTGATGTTGATAAACAATTTTTGAGTTTGTCTCGCTGTTGTATAAGAATCCAAATTTTTTAAGAAGTTTTAAATAAACACATACCTATATAGCTTTAAACTGTAATATAGGATCATTTTTCTGGTACCCGAAATTGAAGATGAATACGATTTGTATTAATTAATTTAAAGACAAAATCAGTATGGTTTAATGACAGAATTATGAAATTTTTGACCAATAACGATAATAAAAAATTACGTCAGATTCTCATAGTATTACATTTTGATTATATTTTATTACATTTCAATGTTATCCTTTCACTTATGATTTTTTGACGTCACACCTGAATTGCGCCACAGGGTCAGTTGTAAAGATGCATTCACTTTCTCAAGAAGATCTCAGCGGAGGCTAAAATTTGACATGTAGCCTTGGCGTGTAGCACTAAATGTATGTCGCAAATGTAATGGAAGCGGACAGTTTTAAAAATTGTTAGACAGTAATTGCCAAACATTGCAAGCAGATACAATTTAAATACATGCTCGCTTCCATAAGATGAAATCACAGAATTCCCATCGAGCTTAGCTGCAGACGTTGTTCTGGATAAAAACAAAAGTAAAGTAGGTAGCGGGTACGAAATTCTATGGCGGAATACTTATAAACCTACATTGACTATAGGCAAAAAGTGTTTGCATAATTTGTATTCTAAGGCGGTTTCTATACATGGCATTATCCTACACATCGTACAATTGTCTATTGTTAACTCTCGTCCGGGTTGCCAGCCGCGGGAAATGTCTCTAAAGGTGTTCTCTAAACGCTTCCTGTCGCGGTCGCGAGCGTCAACGAACTCCACGTACACTGAGAGTTTGATGTAACGTTCCTGTGATGAAGTCATTTACCGTAGATAACCGGAAATGTGTGCGTACGCCGCTGCTTAGATTCCATCACCATCAATATAAAATGAATTATGTATTGGCTACATTGATATGGTTTATAGAGCGTGTCAGGCGTCCGTGAAAGAAGCGCTGAGTGCAATGGCCGAGTGCGTTAATTCACGACAACACGCTTTTAAGGCGCTCGCACTGGACAAGTGGCACACGGCACACATACCTCCTGCAGCCGTGTTGCCCACTTAAACCGGACACACATCACGGAGGCGCGCTTCCTGTCATACTTGCACTGCAATAATATGTCAACATGCATCTACTTAAGATTTGTAACTTTCAATAAAATAAAAAAATGTTACATTTAATTTAAGTCGCACGGCCCCCGTATTGGACGAGAAAAACCTGTGCCAGTAGGTGTCCCGCGCATCCTTTTCCACAACCGTTAAATTTTAAACGAAATAAGGGATAAACATTACTATATAACATTGGTATAATAAAATTTTATGCGATGGTTAATGTGTATTTTAGGAAAACTAAACGTTAGTGTGGTTAAAAATTAATGGCTTTAGGACTTAATATTTTATAGCTTAATGTTTTTTCAATTTCGATCTAGAACTCAAGTCTAAAAGTAAAAATTTATTGCAGGAAAATGAATTTATAAAGCAGAGGATCGGTCGTGGTAATGTTCGCTATATCTGGACTTCCGGCCGCAAGTGTAACTTTGCTGGATGTGACAGACCAGATCTACAGCCTCCCAACGTTAACGGCTGGTTCTGGTCCGGCTCCGGAGCAAAGATCGGGCCGACCACCCAGCGCAACACCGGCGATTGGTCCTACACTGGTGGATACGGCCAGCCACAGCCTGATAACAGAGAGGCCGCTCAAGTAAGAGACTTAATACATATACTTACCTAAGTATTTACAGTAGTAACAATAGCAGTTATTTATAAACTTGAGTTTTTTTTAGTTTAGTTTATTTTTATTAAATAGCATATAGGTTTTGATACATTTTTGTTAATACTATAGTTAGTAATAATAATACAAGCCCAAAGAGTGTATCATAGAATAAATATTTAATATTTAAGTAGGTTATTCACATCTTGTATCAAAAAAATCTAGAGTTGTATCTATAAGTATGTACTTATTGTGCATTAACTTTCTCGATTCAGAGATTACGGTCTCTCGGTCACGACTCTACTGCAGGTACGCAGTGACTACTTCTCGTAACATTGATTTGTCAACTTGAGACATATGAAAATAATTACTTTTTTATTAATTTACTGAATTAAGTAGTGAAAAGACTCTCATTATTAATATGATACAATGTACTCTATTTGCTATTTATAATTCGTTTGATATAAGGTACTTACCATGAACCTAAACTAACATTTGCTGGTATTAGGTTAAAGAAAGTGAAGTTTCTATAAATGATTTAATAACAACTTCTCAAAGAAATCGCCATTATTAAATTATCGACGCTTAGTAGAAAGTTGTTTAATCTGAATGGTAAAATTAAATTTTACATAACGAATTTGAATATTGGTAATGGTCGGAGTTATTTTTTATCATACGTCATCAGTGTTAGTGTCATTAATGACGTAAGAAAATACAGTCTTTGTAATAAAAGATTGTTATAACGTAATATTGTATACGTTTTACTATCACGATGTTCATTAAAAAAATAGTAGACGTAAAAAGTTAAACAGATATAAAAATATTTTTAAATTGAAAGATATATGTTATATTGTATTAAATAAATATAACTGTACATTGAAGAATAATATTATTTTGTCGGTGTAAAAATTAAGTTTGTGAGCTTACTTGGTGTTAAATGGTCACTAAAGTGGTAATATTAGTATTCTTCCTAGCAGAGCCGGATTTGGAAGTCTGGAAGGCCTGGGGCAACAAAGGAGTGGAGGCCCCTAATTATTAATAATTTTCCAAATAAAAGAAATATTTTTTTTTCTGTTCGATCAAATAAAAAATTTGTAATAAATGGAAAGTTGTAATTACGGCTTTTGATATATCGATAACAATATTATTATTTTTGTGCAAGTACCATAAGTAATAATGCAAAAAAAATATTTGAGAGGCAAAACGTAAAAGTTGCTGACCTGTCAAAATTTAGATATTTTTTATCTTAACCGTGGGGCCTCTCTCCCGTGGTGGCCCCGAGACAGTAGCCCCGTCTGCCCATCCCTAAATCCAGCCCTGCTTCCCTGGGCTGAAATATTATAACTAAAGTAAATCTTTAAAAATGCGAACGACTACTTCTGTGGACTCATTTGAAATGTTTTTTATCTTGCCCATCTCGTGTCTTAGCGTTTACGTACTTACCACAAAGAGATACATTGATATACCTACTCTTACATTTTCGGGTACAAAAAATGTAAGTGATATTTCTGGTAGTTGTGCTGGACTATGCATTCCCATCTAAAGTTCGTTCTTTCTTTTACATGACCTAGTTTTACATCTCTTTAATATAAACTAAATAAAACAACTCATAAATTAGTAACAGCTTGCCATCAAGCACAAGTATACCTATTTTACGTTCTATTCCAGGGCAACGACGAGTCCTGCCTGTCAATCCTGAACAACTTCTACAACGACGGCATTAAATGGCACGACGTTGCCTGTCACCACGTGAAACCCTTCGTGTGTGAGGATAGCGATGAACTGCTGAATTTCGTCCGCTCGCGCAATCCTGGTCTGCGTATATAGGCCACGCCCACTTACCTCTCGCGGCACTAGCGCCCGCTATACTTTTAGATGACTGACATTGTACAAATTCAAGTGGCTACTGTACTTAAGTTATTTATTTTTTCAAATTTATTATTTACTTATACACTTTAGATACGTATCACTAGAGTATAATTCAAAAGAGAATGGAATTTATTGTAAATTGATGTCTTACCTACCTACGATTGTCACAAAAGAAGCCTTTGTCTACTTGTCGCTTGTAAGTAGGTATTCTTAGCTAGGTCAGTCATTATTTTGTAAAAAGCTGATTTTGCACAAAATAGGATTAACGTATATTAGAATAAATAATATGATAATGTATTTATATCTTTCATTTTACCTATTATTACATGTCGAGTCCTTTTGTTGGTCATCTATGACAGGGCCGTCCCGTAGATATTAGCAACAAGACGAGCTACAGCGCGAATCATTTTTTGCGTTGTCTAGCGATTCTCGCTTTTGCTAGAATGTCAGAACTTGCTTTACTATCATTATGCTATTGTGACATGTGCACTTCTTCATGTGTCTTTAATAAATGGATAACAGCATAATTATCATCAACGTTATTATATACAACATATTGTAGAACAGGGTCTCCCTTGACAGAGCGGTTTTTTTCAAAAATCTCTATATTCTAAGTTATATTCAATGCGTGAAATAAAAAAAAAATTTCAGATAAACCACGTCAATTTTATATTTAACGTATATTTTAATTACATTTAGTTCAATTGTATCAACATAAAACTTAATATTTAGTGACATATTGATAAACTTGCTGCACAAAATATATTTAATTGTAAGTTATAACAAGCAGAAATCAACATGGCATTTACTAAGAATGTGTTTCCCACCCCGTCATGAAACTCCGCCTACGAATACCTGTAGTACGGACAGTAACTTAAATATCTAAAATAGAAATTCTGAAAAATAAATGTAAAAACAAAAATTATAAAACTTTTCATGCAGCCAGCACCTCCCAATTACGTCATCAAAATTTAAAATACAAATCCTTAAAAATAAATGTAAAAACAAAAATTATAAAACCTTTCATGCAGTCAGTACCTCCCAATTACGTCATCAAAATGAGGTGTCTTGCTAACTTCTGCGTGTTATAAGCAACGGAAAGACCCAGTTTTGTCGAATCGGACACAATATTCAACATGCAATTTTCAACATAAGCTTTATAATAACAGTCCAACATTAAACAAAGACATAATATTATGAATACAACATCATTACATTTAAAACATAACCCGTGCGCGAAAACTCATCACCTGCGAATGTATGTATGTAGTCCTATGATAATTAAAAATAGTCCATGTTCAATTTAAATCGAATTATAGCCTTGGTAACAATCTTTTAGTCTGCTAAAAAATCTGATAATCGATCACCGTACAAATAGGCCGCTGTGACGTTATCAAGCAAGTTTCAAGGTATCGTACACGGGTTATACATATACACATGCGTAAAAGCTATTCAACATAACAAACACTACAAAAATCAATAGTCGAAACATAACAAAACTTTTAATATTACCTAAATGTTTACAGTTTCACTTTCATTTTTTCCGTACCTCGCCATGAACGTCATAAAATAAACTTACGCAGGCCAAATGTTAGTAGACACAAATGACGTAATACCAGCGGGCCCGTATGAATGTCGAAAGTGTCACAAAGATAAACAATGTTTGTAAGCTACCGTTATTAATATTATACGTCACGCCAGGTCCCTTAAAAGTAAACAAAGTGCCAAATATCTGTATCCTTCTTACATATCTGATGCACTTCATCACTTTCTTCATACACACGTAAGTCTACACTAATGATAGATATTAAAATTAAATACATTATAAATGGCAACACTGGATATTCCGATGCATTTATATTAGATTATATCGAAGATTATATAAGATTAGTCTTATAATATGGCAAAAATACCTAATAAGAGTCTGTTGATACTTTTGAAGAATAAATAATCAATGAATGAATCAATGTAATTCATGAATTATACTTCTCAAATAGAAAAAATTCGTTTCCAGGAACACACAAACAGTCCCACATTCTATTCTAGGTCGTGTTAGCCTTTTTTGGATACCCATTAATGTTTACCTTAAATTCAATACATTAATATATGTTTTCAATATATGTGCAACCTCTGGGCCCAAACGGTTTCCCTGCCTACACCTTTTGTGCCGCTGTCTGAGAGCCTCCCCCCTGGACATA
>DWME01004812.1:0-15783 GCA_018244795.1 Parelbella ahira ahira | reverse complement strand
AGTTAACCGTTCAACTAATAAAACCGGGAACTGCATTAAAAATAACCACGCTAAAGCCTTTACTCGGAGTCGAGTATTAAAGAGACTATTACTTATACCCCGCTTGTTTTTTTCCTGAATTATGACCGCTGTATAAACAATTCTAGCGCCATTGCTTGCATCTTTTTTTATTCTCGACTTGGCACCGAACGCCCTAACTTCGCGCCCGACAAATTGAACCTTATCGCGATCGCAATAAAGGCGAAAATTTCAACACCGCCATCACAATGCACACTCCACAAAAACCTCGCCTATCGTTTCCTCGACATTCTCAACTCTACTGCTTTTATAATACAAATGAAAATTTAAATCGAAATCTTGTTGTTTAATTCGTCTCGGCCGGATCATAATCAACCGTATTATCATACGGATACAGGTGAAAATGTCCCGCGAAAGATCCGAACGCACTCCGGATACATTAATTCCAGTCACTTTATAATCTTATTTAGCGTCGTAATTGGTTAAATTGCAGTTTTGTTTGCTCGTAGGCTACGTACCTATCTGTCTATGGTATATGGGAGCGGGCTACGTGTCCGGCCAGACGTCGTTGGAAAAATTAATTAATATTTTTAATCAATTCTCGTGGCGTTTTTTTAAAAGTGTCACATGAAAAATACTGACGGTGTAGCATTTAATAAAACGTTAAAATGCAGGGCATATTAAGATACTAGATAATGGACTTATAAATAGGAAATTGTACTCAGAATTGGAATACTATTATCTAGAGAATAGTATTAGATATACAGATTTGATTGTATGTAAAGATCAATTTATTTTTAAATAATTTGCATCGATGGTACGAGTATTAAGCCACAGCGCACCAATTTCGACTGTCTCCGTCACATGTAGCAGAGTTATTGTTCTCTATAACAAATGATTGTAAACGATGAACGAGTGAAAAGTCATTGAGAAAATATACAAACCATCTCACACTTCACACGCTGTCAATAAACTGAGTTTTTTTTTTTACATCGCAAGCACCATTGAACGCATTGAGCACTTCTACAACATTTCCACGATAATTAATATTCAATCGAGTAAAAGCCGAGAGTTTAATAATTCATTTTTTTTTATTTCACGTTAAATGATCGCAAGTAATATTTGATCTGACTTCTATAATGATTTACATTTTAATATTCTGAACTTTCTGCTTATATTAAACATTAAACAATATTAAGCTGATCGACATTTTCCTATTACCGATTTAACATATTTCCATCTACCATCTTTTTACATTAACTTATAACAATTCTTTACAAATAACAATAGCTTTTACGTTTATGTATCCAATGGCGCCATAATCGTTGGCGCAAAGTACCTACCAAAATACTAAAAATAAAGAAATTATGTCATTGGAAACATCGAGAACAAATTCCCCGTGAGGATGGTTCGGTCAATTTACTATAAACGCACCAGTAAATACGTACATCACAGTTGGACATCACCAAGTACTTACTTTAACAGCACCAATTCGAATTGTTTTAGATCTTGAGTATGTCTAGCCGATGTAAAAGTTTTACCGTCTACACGGACTGCAGATCGGACTCAGTATATATATATGAACTATCTATACAATGAGCTCAAAGGATAACTTAAGCCGTACCGTACGCCTTATTGGATTGGATTGCCATTGATCCGCTTTTCAAGCACTAACACGACGGTGCATCGTCGTGCAAACGTTACCTGTGTGTGTCGCTGCTTAACTCTTTAGATGTTGTTTGTTGCTACGCTCAACAACATTTCACGAGACTATCGTTTCTTAGGAAATACGACTAATGCTTAGAAAATTAACAAAAAAGGAAAACCAATAAAATCATATATTTCTATTGACTTGTTAAAAATCAGTCAACGTCTGTACAGTGTCTTTAAGATGTTTAGATAGTTATTTCGTTATGTATAAGTTAGATGCCAAAGCTATCCAAACCTTATGGTTAATTGGTTTTAATGGACATTCATCATCATCACATCAGCCTTTTGCATTCCACTGCTGGACCTTTCCCAAGGTGTGCCACAACACCCGATCCTCCGTAGATCTCATCCAGCGTCTACCACCTGCCTTTTCAAGGTCGTCGGTCCAATGGACATTAAATAAATATAATTTTTATACCACAGAAATTCAAAACAACAACTTACAAAGTTTGAAAATAACTTTTTAAAGAAGCATTAAAGACTGTTTACTTTGGTAATAACGAAACATGATCAAATTTGAAACAACAAGGAGAGGGAAAATGAAAAACAATGCAATAAGCACAAAATGTAACCTTTAGAAATAAATATGGCAGAGGGTATTGATTATATTTAAGACACAAAACTAATTCAACGTCGAAACGAATCAGAAATCATGCGGTCCCTAATCGATTATTCGTCTGTTCATAGTCGTAAAAAATGAATCAATAATTCTCAGCTGCGCATGCCGACAATAATTACTCGTGATTACAACACTATCGTAATACACGAACACGCATAGAAAAATAATTAAAAAATTTCAATCACCGCACACAGTTGATATCGCAACTGCTGTTGTTGATCGCGATTACCAACAGAGAGCCTGCTGCCAGCAGTATGTCAGTGCGTCGTAAACTTACGGACTTATTGTTTTCCACGGCTTTATAGGCAATGAAAACGATAAACGTTTAACGCTTGACGTCACAGATTGAAGAGACGAGACGAAGGAATAGATCGATGACAATGAAATAATTCTAAGATTTATTTCCAAACGTTTCGCAAACATCACGTCCAAAAGTTGGGATAAAACCAACATTTATAAATATACTATACTGGCACATATTACAAGGAAAACCATTAATACTTAATGAACCGGTTAAATAATAGAGCTGAGAATTTACTAGCCTCGCTGATACGTAAATACCCTACAATTTGGCAAGATTTATATAAGAATATGTTTTATAGCAATAATAAATAAACGCGTTTTGCTCAATCTTAAGCCGTATTATAGTATCGTTAACTAAATATATTAGCGTGATAGCACAATTCAATGGGCAAAAACTTCTACTCAAACATACTAGCGTGCCAATTACATTCTGTCCGATCTGAATAAGCCCTTCAATTATAATGAAACTCATCAACGTTTGTGGAATAAAGATTATAATTTAACGTTAAGTCATATGAAGGTATGACGTAATTTGTACAATACGAGTATATTGCAAATTAAAATTAATCGTTATATGGTATGCAAGTACACGGATAATATAACTTTTATATGTTTGTAGAAAATCACTCTAATAAATATAGCGTAAACATATATAAATTCAATAGCAAAAAATTTAACACCTACACAATAAAAGACAAATTTAAAGCAAAGCTGGAAGGAATTTAAACAGTTTTAATAAAAACTACTAGAATGTTAAACGAAGCATATTATAAAAAAGTAAGATACATACCCAACGCCTCCGTTCAAGGCGGTGACGAGACCAGGCCTCTCATAGCACATATGCATACCAGCTACCACCCGACACTTCTTATCAACACTGAACGCTATAGTCAAAGCGTACTTTCCACACACAGTATTAAAACGACAATCTACAATATTATTCGTAAAACACTTCACCTAATGAATCCTTTTAAAGGTCCCGAATTCAATCAACACCGCGAACGAACATTTTCATCTGGCACGGGATTACCATCAATGGAAAAACAATCCACACCAGCCGATGTACTGTGGAACAAATTACAGATTAGACATGCTGAGCGTAGTTTGATGTGGTTCGATCGCATCGGTTAATATTCATGTCGTGTCACACTCGATCGCTCCGATCGTTCAATATTCATAATACTCCGCTACATCGGTCAAAGGTTCCTCGCCCAAAACCTCCAACAAACTTCACCGACAACAAACTTCATCGACACCGAAACTCGATAATTAAAAAACGTTAAGTCGCGCAAAGATTCCGACAAATTGTTGGAGCGCTGATAGCTTCGAATAATTCGATCTCGACTCAACGCTAACGGGAAATACTCGTTTAAATTTCACCTTTTCCTCGTTCGAAGTTCATCTTCACAAATAATAAGTTTACGAGGAAAACGTAATCCGGTGGCGAGCGAGAGAGGAAACGTGAAGCGAAACTAGATATCATCGTTCATAATGTCACGGAAGCTATTGGAATTGTACCTTGCTTTATAGACAGACCAGGCTCCGACCGTAACAATATCGCAACGGCAGGCCAAGTGACCATCGCCTTGTAACCGAATATTACCTGAATTGAGAATAATCGTGTATTTATTTCAATGGATGGATTCTGAAACAATTACTTTCTTTGTTTCGTCATATGCTTGCCGTATTTGTGTTGCAGAAACTAATGAGATAACAACAGCACTGTGCATATTAAGTGTATCATCCCGACATAAAAGGATAAATGTTTTAAGTCAGGTAACATTTTGGCTGGGAGGTCGGCCATAAAGTTATTTTATATCAGTGAAACACATTAAAGTTAGCGGGGGCGGTCGAATCGAGAGACGAGTACGTAAGAAATTGTTTACATTAGCTGATTATGGGAGTTGATAAATGGAAAAGGACGTTTTCGAACAAATAAGTTTCGCTCTCGTTCCGAGGTACAATGATTATGTGAATATTCTCCCTGCGGTCATGATTAATTGCGCGGCACTCTTGCGGATACTTTTTGCGTTATTTAACGCGGTAAATAGGTTGTGGTGTTTTTTCGCAAGGGTCATGAGGAGCCCATTACTCGGGTGTTTTCCTGCGTGATTGATCGGCCTTGCCCGATGTCAGCCGGGATGAGTTTCTATGGTTTGATGCCATTCAACGTGTTAAGCTCTTCGTTTTTTATTTCCTCTGTCCCCAACTCACTTTTAATTATAGAAATCATTATCAAAGTACATTTAACAAATTCATTTTACATTTGCTTTAAAGAAAAGTGGGTCATCATATTTCGAGCGATTTCCGTGCAGCGCATGGCGTGTCATCCAAACTTTGATAGTAATATGTGTGAAGGTCGCGCGTTTCTTGGGCAAATTATATTTCTTCTATAACGATTTCACTTTGGGTGGGATTACATTTCCAGAGAACACTTTCCAAGACGAATACTTAGATGATCCAACACATTTGTAACGTCATACTGGTGCAAAGGTAATTATGAATGTCTGTCAAGGTTGATTTTGAGCAAGTGCCTCCGGTGTTTTCTGTTTAACGCAAGGAAATTTTCTATTCGAGTCAAAACTCGTCTGTCCCACATTACGGATACATTAACCCAGTTTCGAGACGAGGTCAAATTGTGATCGCTTTGTCACTCGCATTTGATCACACGTGCACCGTGTGTGCTTATGTTCATGTGTGTATGTATGTGTGTGTGTGTGTGTGTGTGTCAAGTGCATGACAACGCAACGAGTCAACCGTTACATAAACATACATTTCTGAATATTATTTAAGTTTCCGAGAACGTCATTGTCGTGTAAGATGATCCCAACATTTCCATGTCTTCCATAAATTAATACAAATGAAGACAGAGGCATCATAAAAAGTGATAAAATCTTAGAGCGCTCGGTTCCCTGAAATTCCGAGGATCTAACTGCACAGTTGTCGAGAGCAGTCCAGTCGCTAGAAGATTTAGACGTGATTCAAATTTGTTATAATGCAGTAACTGAGTTTAGTAATTGTAATTTGATATTAAAATTTCTGCAAGCATCGTTCTTTCGGTCGACCACATGAAAACGGTGGCTTTTATGAACATCAAATGTATCTTTTAGCAGCACTTATTTGGTGTTCTACTTCCATAAAATGTCCTTGGTGCCATTGTCCTTGGAATTTATTCAGTATATGAAATAGTTTGAACACTGATGGTGAATATTCATGATTATGTGCCATAATATATCTTTGCGGCAACTTCCGTTCCCAACGGATCCGGTTAATTGAGCCAGTTTTGGATCACATACTGTTCGGTACGAGTCTTCGGTCCACTCAAATCATTGTAAATACGAGAACTTCTATAAATAACATTAGGGTCACTGCACAAGATATTTACTAAAACTTCATTCTTCGAAATTTGATTAGACACACCCCCTATTCCATAATGGGTTATAAATAAATATACGTGGGAGTGAACTACACTGCTCTGCATACCCTCTTCAAGGATTACAGGCGAGATTCTATTTCTATTCAGGTGTATTTACTTTTTATTCTCAGAATCTCGTAATCAGTAATCACCGCTCCAATGTTATTACGTAATAGCGATGGCGGTTTCTTTGTGTCGCGGAAAAACAATTTGTTGAATGTTTATCAGACTTTTTTGTACGAATTATTGCTTAATATTTTTCAAGATTCTAAATAGATGGCCTTATATTAGTTATAGCTTTTATATCAACAAGTGTTTATAGAAAATTTATTCACATATGCTACAGTCTAACGTTTTTGTAACATATCTGGTTAGTACTTTCTAACGATACTTTTCTGTTAACTGGTAATATTACAGTTCTTTAAATATCTTTAACTAAGGTAATTAATTTTAAAACTAAGTAACAAGTTACGTTTATTGTTGAAATAACCAATCCATACCTATGAATGCATCTTGTACACCTTATCATCGAAAGTAGAACTAGTTATGAAAATGTACATATTGCATTGCATTCTATTAGTGATAAAAATGTAACATCTCACGGTCATCATCTGAGCATGATCAGCGCCACTGCGGCGGTATTAAGAACTAAAATTACTGCGCGGAATTGGTGAACTGGAAACAAATATGACAATATGTACAAGAGGTAATTCCCCCGGCATGAATAAATTTTCCTGTCTCGTAGAATTTTACATTGGAATTTAAGAAATATTATATTGGGTTAGTAGTGTGTCATCCATGACGCATACCGATTAATACGATCCATTGTTTCGGATCCTCGTAAAATATAAATTAAAATAATTTATACAATTACGTATGTGACAAATCTGCCTTTCGTAGCATCTGTGCTGTGAGACAACAATGTAATACTGGTGATGTAAACGAGGAAAATTATTTTTAAACTATAACATATAATTTAAAATACAAAACAAACAAAAGCAATCTACTTTAGTTTCCAACTACCAGTAACGAAATCATCGGATTAAACACGTGATAGAAATGTCACAGCTACTCGCACGCATCTACGAACAATTAAAATGAAATACACGGCCCATAATCAACAAGTCCTAATTCTTGTCTGTCCACAACAAACGAACAAACGTTTCCCAGTGCGGTGCGATCGAGAGCGTCACGCATGAGTCAACATCATGGACACCACATCCGTACCTATTCTGAAACAACACGAAAAGTAGTACTACTACTACAACAACAACATCCTAAGATCCGAGCACTGCAATCCAAGTGTTGGGTGATTTCACTGTCGAGTCGCGTCGCGTTGACGGCACGCGCATACCGATTCACATCACGTATTACGTCCGCCCGAGTACCCGCCAAAAGGTGTCTGTCACACTTGTGAGGCGAGCCGGCGACAAGCACGGACACGACCACGCGGCGTGCGACGGTGTACGCGACTGAGCGGCGAGCGCGGCCGGCGCGCTCGGCGCTCGCCCGCGGGGCGGGAGCGCCTCGTGGGTTATCGTGAAACGGCTACACAGATAATGATGTCAAAAGTGGATCGGACTAATGCTCTCTATTATGTTGTAAACGCTTCGTATAATCCGATGGATGTTGTACAGTCAGTCGAGCCTCCCGAGACGTGTGCCTTCAATGCGAAAGATGGAACAGCCGATGACAGCGTCGATCAATTATAGACTCTTCCCTTGGATCAATGATGTTTATTTTAATAAATAAGTGCATAAAATTGTTTACTTTTTGATTAATTCAATCTAATTAGTCAACCTAACCAACCTTCTACGGAAGTTTAAAGTGCATTTAATTTTTACTGCACTTAAATAGTGCTAGCCATTAAACAGTTTGTTAAAATTCCACGCTTCAAGCTGAGTCCCGTCTCTGAAACGTAATACAATTAAAAAGGTACAATAAAAGCAACATTACCGGAACAATGTAACTCGATGCGTTTGAATATTGTATCAACAAAGGCGAAGGTATCACTCCACGAAATGAGCCAAAGCGCCCGTCCTCAAACGCTGGCCATAATTTTATTGTCCCATGTCAGTGGAAAAGACAAACAAAACTTCACCTTAACACAAAAACCCAGGGCGATAAATCGCTCAACTGCCCAGCGACCGGCACGTTCTCAGTCAGATCGAATATTGTTGATATTTTGACGACCTCCCGAATGTGCACCGTATCTCGTTCGCGTTGAAGTTGTTAAAGCGTTGTTCGCTATAATGCGGATCACACGTTTGGTTCTCTTGTATAACATTAGAACAGGAACCGATTGAAAAATGGACCGTATCAGTGAAACACAAGACGACGTTTCCTCCCGCCTCTCGATTCTGCCGCGCATTTCCATTTAGCGGAGACGTTGTGTGGTTCACTATATTTCGGTCGGATTAAGAAGCGGGCTCCGTTTGATGAATGTATCAGTTGCTTGAGGTTTTTGCGGTGGGATTCGCGAAAGCCGTGACGTCGGAGATGCGAGGTGGATGTTTTTTCCGCCTGCTCGGTTCGAGCATAAGCATATTAAGTTGAATGTCGCCGTTATTAACATTTAAATAACAAGCGCAATTCCACTTCTAATGAACGTCATCAAAGCTTTATAACGATCCGCGCTCGCGGCGCACTCGGCGTTTATTACTTTAAACTGTACTCGAAACCGGGCGCTAAAATAAACTCTGACATCAATTAGCATGTGCGCGCTCTCGTGTATAACTGCCACATTGCATTACTTATTGGCCGCATCTAAAACATTTAGCAGTGCATAAACAATTCGCGTGATGTTATTCAACCGAAACGTGGGTGTACAGTCTTTATGGTGGACCATTTAGCGAAATTGGGTAATATCCAAAACAAAAACCTCAGTCACTATCCGGTTTACCACTAGCACACTGCTAAATCTAATCTTTAACCTGTTATGATACAGATAAACAAAGGAAACGATAAGAACCGAACGCTGTGAACAAGTTGCAAATTAGCCGAACCTTTTCATGTGGAGCATTGGAAGCGGGAAGGAATTTTCTTTATTGACCATTAACTGAATTGCACACTGATATCTAATACGGTGTGACCCAATTTTCGCTTGACAAGTGGAGCGGTCGCGGTACCGGAGCGGAAATCGTCCCGGGGGAGCGAAAAGGAGAAATTTAGGGCCGCTAAGGGAGCGGGTCAGTTTACCAGCGCGAAATGACACTCCACAGTCGAGTTTTGATTTGAATATCGTGGATTTTAACGATGATTAAAGGATAGAATGTACATACCTACAGGTTTGTTACTGATGATATATTGCGCAATAATCCCAAATTGGTAATAGCATTAAAAGCAGCTTACGTTGACAAAACAAATTGAAAAGAGGCAGCTACCTACCTAACAACAAAATAAAAACGGAAGATGGAATCACTGTTCTTGGAAATCAAAACAATGAGCTGTAATAAACGTAACAATACAAAGATTTAATTGAACGAAAATTATCAAGATGTAAGAAAGCTAAGTAACAAGGCTTAAGAGGAGGAAGTGGCAACACGACGAAGATTAACACACCAGATTAGAGAGACGAGCAGGATGTGAGAGTGTATCTTATCTAATCCCTTCACCGCGATAGGGCCAGTAATAATTATATTATTAGACGTCGAAAACTTAACTGATAATAAATCAATTATACGAATAGATATTGATTGAAATTTATCAGAACAATGTAATTTAAGTCACTATTAGAAAACTACTACTACTAACATACATACGTTTAATAGATGCAAGACGTCTATGTGATAATATGTCGTTTCACGTCGTTCGAACCGGATAAAACAACAATATAAGTTTTTTCTTCGAGAGAAAAACCAATACGACGCGGACAGACCTACGCTTTAGTCAAAAGATATTCAAGAATATAATGAATATACAGCATTCAAAAGATTTTGTAGCATTAATATCATTCCGATTCACTTCAATACATCCTCGAAATCGTAACTACGACTTAAACTACATTAAACCGAAGTAAAACTTATAACAATGGAGTCCCCGCCGCGCTATCAATGTACATTAAACAGCGACGCTTATTAACACACGTAATACATATTTATATATAGACATACATAGGAATACATACATCTTTTGGTCAGTGGATTTGAAGCCTCAAAGTGAACGAACACGGATTTGAATTTCTGCGAGGGTAAAGGGATACACGTAAGAGGATTTATGGGTATAATAACCCTTCTCATTTGATTGGACAATCTGTTAGGGATAGAGGGAGCAGGGGTTTCAGTTTTTGAAAATAATCCATGTTATAGAACAATATATGTATGTTTTGTATTACGAAAGTCAGTGATGTGCACTATCGTAACGTAATTCAGAATACGGTAAGTACAAAAGATGTGTAAATGAATTAATTCAATACTACTCGAAATGAAATACTGTGATAGATTTTAAACAACCTGTTACGTTTAACAATACAGGACGGGGTCGGTCATTACATGCATAGGTGATAGTTTCCTGCACTACGATGTAAAAAGATGGTTTACGGTCCATAACTGTTCAGAGAAATAAACCATCATAAACCATAATTACGCCCGTCACTTAAACTTAGGAGTTACAATTTAAAAAATGTAGATTTAACAATATGGTAACAAACCCCTTGTATACTTCTGTAAATATTTTACAGCTCTTAAACGATTCGGAGAATTAAATGTTTATAAAAAAACATTATAACAAAGCTACCTAATAACACTAAAAACTATTAAACCAAATATAGGTACATTTATATGCTATAAAACCAAATCAATTGTTGTTAAAACAATATATGTTCGCTACATACAACGTGGAAACTTTTGAAACAAATGAATAATTCATCAAAATTTAAACCCAAGGTCACGCAGCAGACCGAATGTATATAAATGAACAGTCATTATATGCTAATTAATATATTATATTGTATATCCGACTAAACATTGTATTGTTGCGAATAAAACAAATTCACCCAAGAGACAAACACTAAGGACAACGGAGATACTAAAATGACAGCAAAAGATTAATAATATTGTGAGGTTGTGATTAGCGCGTTGTTTAAAAACTGTTTGAAGACCGCTTTTACTTCAGGTGGAGCTATCTTCGACATTTTACGTTTCATCGATGATATTGTCTTTGGGAAAAAGCAGTTCGGATACATATCGACTGTACATAACGAATTTAGTTGTCCGTTTTATGTTGGCTGTCTGTTTACTTGCCGTCGTGTGTCCATGGCGTCTAACATACATACGTAATCCTAACAGGAAGACTCAATGTGAAGCAATGATATCACCACTATCGTTACTTTAGTCGATTATTCATTATTCTCTTTAAAAAAATGTTATAGGATTGTACAAGAAATGGAATCGATTACACACAAATTGTAGGAAGTATTGCTTCCACGCCTATTTCCGTTTTGAATCAACTGGTGCGTTTAAAATCATGGACATTGGTTACAGCTTTGCATAAAGAAATTGAATCTTCGTTCGATACTTTAATTTATTTGTTTATTTTTTACCTATAAACAGGTTTTACTAATCGTAGTAACAGAGATGTTACGTACTTCAAATCTATGTATGTTATTATAATAACGCGAAAAGTATCTGTGTAAACACTTATCTGTAAAACTAACAGTCGGATTAGAAAAAATATTTTTGTATATTCTAGCCCGATTCATGAGAAATGCCATAGGCTACTTAGAATCCCACTACTACTGTAAACTAGCCTTATTTGTAAAGTAAGTCGAAAGAAATCGCATTACCGAAAGGCTATACATGAATGCGCTGGCGTAATCGTCTGTAATACGTAAATATAATGTACATTATGCTTTAAAAATATTGGTTTTTAATAGTTATAGAGTAAAGTTCCCGACACCATACATCTATGTATTATAAATGAGCCGCAATAAAGCATACATTTATATAAAACTAAAACGTGATTTACCCGCACTGTTTTGAACCAGGGTATATTAATCCTTCAAAACGAAAATGATTTCATATCAAAGAAAATTTTATGAAGATAAACTGTATCTTTTCCATCATATTTTTTACGCGCAAAGATCACGAGATATCGTAACATTAAAGTAAGTCAACATGGTACTCAAATATAAGTCTATAATACGGTGCGGTGTGGCGAAAACTAATATACGAGTAGGTACCTTAATACTACGCAATAAGGTAACTAAAAATATTGTTTTTACGGGATAACTCGATTTATAAATAACAGATTGGATTTTTCTGATTACTTTAAATTATATCTCGCTACAATAATACACTGATGTTTTACATTTACATTTCACTAAATATAAACTAATAAATTGTAAACAAACAGATTGAGCGTTAATTATTCAGAAATGGGAACCAATTAATTATAATCAAAATCGTAGCGATTCGGTCCCCGGTCTCCGGGGGCCTTGAATGTTGGCGTCCCGGTTTAAATATGCACGCGAAAGAACCACAGTTCCGAGCGCTCGGCGCGTTGATGAACTGTGAGCGATTCGGGGTTCATTTACTAAGTATTTGTGTAAGAACCGGTTTGCGGTATTCAATTACTTGCTCACTCAATTATTTCAAGATCACTTAAAGGGACATTTAATGGATGTGATTATTATTGTTACAGAGACTGCTATAGGACAAAGTTTAGCTATATTTTGCCACTAATCATTTTGTCGATCTGGGTACAAAATAAGAATGCTACTTGATTAAAATTGCCTGGCCAACATACTCTTGAAATCCGGATGTAGGAATGGCAAAGAGACGCAGTGTTCGACCTCCCTTAAAGTTAGGTACTAAAAGAAAACTAAAAGAAACATTACATATTCCACAGAAACTAAACACATCGACGAGAGCTATCCTATTAGTGTGAGACAACCACAACCAATATCGGGTAGAACGGGAAAGCCCGCGCTTTATCTAAAATTCGACTCTTCAATATTAAACTGAACTCTTAAAAAGGAATCATACGATATAAACTCTGCTCCCTACCACCCAGAAGAGAATCTGGCGTGAGGGTACAGTAGTAATGCAGCCTTAATACTCAAGTTCCCCCTTCGTTATGCCTGATTACGATGTGCAATAAAGACTAAATAAATAATTACGATTATGTGAAATACATGAAGCGGCATATTTTATCGAATAAGGCAAATATGCTGTAACGCCCGTAGTTTTGGCAGCGCGCTTTAGTAGCGCACCGGGTCCGTTTTGGACACAACGTTGTTGACGCGACAAACGCTATATGGGTCACATCTTGGCGTGTTTGTAAGTGAGGCGATTTATTTACCGTACGATTTGTTCATAGATATAACTAATCTTGATGGAATTATAACCATATAATGGAATTTCGTATTAATAACAACAATATGAAAAATAATAATATAGTAGTAATTGAATTAACACCAAACAATGTATGCTGTCCAATACCTGTTTTAACAAATCGTTAGTATCTCTCTGTTACGTAGGCAAACTGCTAAGCAAAACTTTAAGGAGCATCTGAGAAGAGACGTGGTCGGGGGCTTTAAAGAATCTCGGGAAACGTTCATTGAAGCCTCTTCGCGTTAAACCGACGATTGATATGATTACATTTGCGTCTCGTGGAATCCAATAGATTATGTCAAATACGAACTGTAGACAACAGAACTATGAATGATATATATCTCTTTCGTACAATGTAGATAAATCTTTCATAGAACCATCAACATCATTTTACTAGGCGAGCATTCACATATGCCACCGTAGGCCACACTTTCGCTTTCCATCAGGCAAGGCTGTGGCCACGTGCTGGCCTATACTAAATAAAAAAGCAAATCACGAGGTCGATGACGTCAGTCGATGCCTTTGGCGACGTGATGTCGAGCAAAGGATATATGTAAGTCATATCGGATAATGGCAGTGAGTTCTTGGACACGGGCGTATTGAACAATATCCTCGTACACGGAAACGCGACTCGAATGTTCACAAGCAATTACCTACACACTTCGCAAATGCCACCTGCCTTGTTCCTTGCATATATCGCGTTGCCTTGCCTGTTGTTTATTTCAAATCTATCTTTTAAAATTACTGAATGTATAAATCAAGCCAAAAGTCGACAAGAAAAAAACAACATCAGTAATAGAAACTATTTGTGATAAATATGATATGAAATGAGCGTGTAATTGATCGGATTATCAGTTATACAACATTTTCCACTATTCACCCTTTCAGTGCGAGTGACAACTTAGAATCCATTAAAATTGCCTGGTGATTATAGTCAAATATGATGTATTATATTTATGTCAATTGTAAAACTTTCGTATAGCCGTATTTGTGGCAATAAAATATTTGTATTTGAGTACATAGAGCCGGCAACGTGCCAAGTCCAGGAGCCACCACACCCGTCGCCGCCTCGCGGCCACGTCGTACGCCTACACAGCACACTAGTACAATCGCCTCTCACTGTCTGTTTTAACTTAGTCTAACACTTACTATAATTTGAACATCATTTTTATTTGTGCCCCGTGAATGGCAATAGTCTCACCGCCTGTTTACACCATGGAACGTAAACGGAAGTGGTGAAACGTTGGAGTGTACTACACTCCTCTGCCTACCCCTTCGGGGATTACAGGTGTGATGATGACAGGAAATTATTTGTGTAATTTCCAAAATTTTCCAATTAAACCGAACATACTTTTTATAGACCGTACAAGAAACATTTTCATCACTCCAATTTTATACGTATGTGAATAATAATAATAATAATAAACATTTGTTTCCTGGATCAACTGACACCAGACAATCGGATCGCAAACCAAGCAGGCAGTGTATCTATCAGTGCTGTGGACAGCGAGCTCAGTTGTCGTGTCGACCGCAGCACTCTACTAACGCACATAGGGAATGCTTGTGAACATGTTTAGTTTTGAATTTCAATTTTGCAGCTGCAACTGCCGTCTGTACGAGACGTCAGTTTACAAACACATCCACAACTGTGTTTCCACCGCGGGTCACACTCAACAGTGCTCTTAGCCGTGTTTTTAACATAAAATATGTATGTATCTAGTCTGTTATCTAACAATTGTCTCAAGTTATATGAGAAAATTGTATTCCACGTAGGTATATTTCACTTTAACTACAAGTGGATTAAATTTAGATGCTATTTTGTTTTCTAATGTATTGTTCTTATCTACATGAGTGTATATATACATATCTGCATATGTAGATACATACATACCTATATTTAATGGCAAAGGAATTTTTTGTATAGCTTTTTAACAACAGTGGCTTCATGGAGGGGTCTGAGATTTGGCATTATTAAAGTTATTATAGAAACTGAGAGACAATATACATAGATATGTTAACATTAAGATACCTATGGTAAAATTAAATAAAATAAAACATTAATGTTAGTCATTCTCATCATGTCAACAATTGTAATGTCAATGTTTGACATGTATGTAGGTAATAATAATCTGTGCTCAAATAATAGCTCAGAGTACAGATTTGTAAGGGATATACACTATTTGACAAGATCCTCAATAAATATAACCTCCAAACGTAAACAATCGCATTTGAATTTCGGACATTACTCTGTCACTGGTAATATTATATTAAAAGTCTCAATTCTAAAGCTGAACGTGAAGTATCCGATAGCAAACTTCAAGGATACAGACGTGGAAAAAAGAAACAACCCACTCGGAGCAATAAAACGTTGAAGTCAGCGCCGTGGC
>DWME01004811.1:0-15788 GCA_018244795.1 Parelbella ahira ahira | reverse complement strand
CTACATCCCACGGCAAGCAGTTTATAAAATTTATAGTGAGAATAGGAAAACCGATGGTTCCGTTATAAAACGAGACAATTTTCCTCACGACGCCTTCCGTTAGTGTCAAAGAATTATAAATCGTTACATTATTTATGCAGGCCTCGAAAACCTCGGAAAGGTTAGCACGGCTGTAGGCACGACTTAGCGCTTAGGTATCGGTGAAATAGAAAACGGTATCATCACTTATAATGACGTACGTATTATTTTTTGATTACACATCTTATCACATTTTTCTACATATATATAGAGACTGATTTACACTACTGATTTTAAGCCGCTCATTACGGAGGATCTATTAAAATAGAATATAATTATATTACTCTACAAACAAATGTTTGCGTAATATTGGTAGTCAATTTACATTCTTTAAACGTATCACTCTGTCTTGTAGAGTGAAAAAAAATAAAAGAAAATACTAAAAACACATATTTAATGGAATGACGTCCCCTTAACGCTGGGACAAGGCTATATATCCTACGTGATGACCGATCTAAGCGGCCGCGTGATCTAAGTGTTTAGGGTTCTGCTTTAATTGGAGAAAACCATTTTAATTAAAACGTTGTACAACACGGTGAGTCACACAGTTAGAAATGTCAACTTGGTTGCAAAGAACTTGAATTAAGTAATCGGTTTTAGTTTTGTAATACGATTAGGTACCTACATTGTTTTAGTTCAGACAAATTTTACTATTTAACTGTCATTGCATATTTTCCACTTATATCCATTTAAAGTCAGTGATAGACTGATACTAGTGATATAAATGTTAGATTTGGTTTATTATGTAATATGAACTTTATATACAGAACACAAAATGTATATAAAAATAGATTATGTACAATGGTGTCGAATGTATCGCGTCGACATAATTGACCGCCACTTAGTTGATTGACGAGTCATGACACGTTGCTAGCTGTTTTTATTGGGACTATAGACTAATTTGAGCAATTTGTAATGGCTCCGATGTAACATTCACCGCCTCTATTATGTTCTGTGTAGCATATTTATTTGTACACGTGATATTGATTGCGTAACGGGCAGATGAAGGGGGTGTGCAAAAATGATAAAAACATAATTATTTACTCTGAGTATTGGAATAATGTAATTAGTAGATTACGCCGTTGATCATTTGGTGGCAAATAGTCACTGTTACTTATCGATTGGTTGCTGAATCGGATTAAAACTTACGAGTTCTTAATTTACACAGGCTTACAAAGTCTCTTACAAATAGTCGACTGTATGTACATGTTTTCTCAATTTTACTATTCGATTGTAACGCGATTTTAACCGAGGAGATCCAGTTGGAGTTGAAAAGCCTTAACTTTTTTATTTAATTTTTTACTTTTTATTATAATCTCTCAATTTTTTATGTCAATTTATTTGACACAAAATCAAAGTCCTCTTTTCTACATTGCGACAAGTATTACCGGCTTATTACTTCTAAAAAGTTTTGTCCTCCAAGTAATCAATACAGTAGAAGTTATTGCAGCTGAGTTTAGTAGATATTAATTGTCGCTTTCAACTTGTCAGTTGTCAAATGTCAAATTCCATATATACTTGCCACATATATTTGCCACGCTGTGGCTAAGAGCAGCTTAGCAGATACGAGTAGTTTGGGTCCACTGAGTTCATGATTTGTACCTTATGATGAAATAAATGTTTAAATTCCTCACAAACAATCAATCCCTTGAGGTTTTTTATACACATTTTACAAAAAAAAATTTGCAAAATGTCTATAAAAAATATTTTTTATGTAAAATTTGTAAAAAATGTGTATAAATGAATATAAATAAGTAGTTTCAAAATAATATTTTTAATTAGACAATGTAACTTTATATATAAATAATTCTTAATCGGAGGATCGTTACCCTAGTAAAAATTTAATAGTAGTTAATATTCATCAATATTTTTAATTAGACAATGTAACTTTATATATAAATAATTCTTAATGTGGGGATCGTTACCCTAGCAAAAATTTAATAGTTTTTAATATTCGTTATTAATTTAATATTCCAATAAAAGTATTTCGACCTGTTAATTAATTCATGAGGTAGGGAACGTTATATTTATATACCTAATTTGGTATCCCTGGTGTTGATATTAATGTTCTCATATCCGCCGTTCCGTCGATTTACCCGCAGCGGTAGATATTTTAGGTATATTCCACTTGGGTCCAAATGAAAGAATATCTGATAGTTGCCACGTTTACGTTAGTTATCCACAATACTTTTGTACATGTAAAATATACGTACCTACCTATAAAATTTATAAATGAATCAAAAAAACTCATTGCGTAATAAAATATATTGAAGCTACAAGTGGAAGAAACTATTTATGAATCAGATTCATAGGCCCGAGCGTGAAAGATGACCATTTTCAACGTTATAAAAAATAAATCAAGATCATAATCTCGTATGACTGTCACGTCGAATTGAACCTTAACCTTCAGCTATAAATACAAAAATTCTTTGTATAGATAACATTTTCAAAATAGTATAGTATTATTTTGACACGTTTTGAACAAATTCGATTATGGGAATACCGATATGTAATTTGAATAATCATATTATATTCGAATAGTCTCTTAACATCGAACACTGGTTTATTATGACGTTGTTTGTTTCTGGCGTTCGAGAGAGGCTTTTATCGTCTCAGTTAACCTTTTTCACATTTAAATCGCGAGATTCCAATAGGTGGTCATTATTTTTAGGAACAGTATATTAATATTGATTAGTCATTTCAAACTCACACTAGTCAAAGTATAAACGTAGATATGTATATTTTTAGTAAGATGATACTACATATAGCTTTACTATGTAAAATAGTGTAAAATATATAGTTTTATTGGTCAAAATTATGGTGTTTTCATTTAAATTGTAATATATTCTTGTATGACATTTTAATTATACGTCAGACGACGAATGTGTATTAAAAAATGGTGGAATTAAATTAAATGTAACCCGCTATTGTATTGAAGTGGTAGAGAAAAATGTCTGACAAAAATATGCCGATGTTCAAGCTAGTGACAAAATCTTGATAGCTATTTACTGTCATGATATATGTATATCGCTGAAAAATTTTATATATATGCATATAATCCTCTCCTCCAAAAATATTTTTACGATCAAACACCTCACCGTGTAAAGTAAGAGAAGTCAGTTCACGAGCTATCACAATGTATGCGTACTGCCTAATAACCTTACTTAACTAATCGATTTAAATCGCGCCATAGATAAGCCGCAGGCCGCAGGGGTCCACACCTAAGCAAGTACGGCTCGACTAATTGTCAGTCGTCAACTATCGTTAATTGTAATTTCATTCTAATTTTTACGACTATTTATGAGATTCCCGCTGACGTCATTAGCTTTGGTGATGTTCTACTAATGGATAGACAAGATTGGCCCGGTTGTATAAAAGGCTAGTAATCTGTAATATTAATACGTAAACAGAATTCTCGGAACTATTTTTTAAGAATATCATGGGCACGGAGTAAAAGAATTGATATAGATAAAGTTTTTAAGAGAAGGCGAGCTAGGTGTTACAACTTTAATACAGTATTTTTTTGAAATCTATAAATTAAAAAAAAATTGTCATGTTGCTGGTAAAGAGAAGCAAAATAGATTTTATTAGGTTTTTATTACTTGTACCAGTTGTTTATTATTGGTATTTATTAAGAAGTATATATAGCAATTTTAATATTGTTCCACCAAGACTAAAATTCTAATTTAATATACCAATTAATAAACATTATTTACAATCACCAGTTCAAGAGACTGGCTTTACATGAATTAACACACCACTCATCGGTACATATTGCGTCACTGCATGATATAGTATTCATAGCGCTAAATTATTCATTATATTATGTATAACAATAATCGAGTAGATCTGGTTTGAAGGACAATATAAAAAGACTATTCAGTAGAGTCTATAGAGATAGCATGAATCTACGAATGCATTGAAGTAGCATTTATATACCATGATGTTTTGATATACATCTATGAAATGCAAAAATATCATGTATGTATTTACACTACGACGCATGAATATTTTAAAAATGGATTTGCAAGAGTTATATATCAATAGCTCCCAAATACATTTATGTACTAAAGGGAATGTTCAATGGAAATATCTATTAACGATCATAAATTGATATAAAAATCTAATAAAGGATGAGGTAATCGTTATGTACGTAAGTAAGTAAGTATGTAAGTAAGTACAGCGTTAGTTAGGTTTAACCGCACGAATATTGCCAAAATTGAAGCACCATTTATAAATGTAGAGTAACACATCATACGTCATGCAAAAAATGTTCCCATAAACAAAGTACTCGACTCGCGTCACAGCCATTGTGAAGTACATTATTTATGTACCCATAGAACAAGTTCAAAATTGACTTCTGGTTTGTAAACCATTGTGCATTAAGTGGCGTAATATTGGAATAATGGACTTATTTAACCCTGTCGCGACATAAATATGTAGCTACGGTGCCAGATCTTTCATGGCAACCGGTTTGTAATATGTCATATTCCGTATGAATAATTTCCGTTGATTGCGATGTAGGGTGATCGGAATATGGGGTAATCTTCGTAACGGGAGCGCGTGTGATCTGTTGATAGAGGATTTTATATTTGCATAAGAGTGTTAAGAATGGGAACGTGTTCGGCTTTATTCTATAATGGGACCTTGGGTCACTTGAGAGTTTGTTCTTGAATTAGATTTTTTAATGTTTAAATGTAGATGTATGTAGCATTGATATGTTCAAGAGCTTCGCACCAGTTGTTTTAGAAGTTGCACGTATATCCAAAAATTATCTTGTGTGGTCTAAAACCAAAACGTAATACGCAAATAAGCAAGCAATAGTATTTCAAAAATTTTACAATAAATGTGCCGTTATTATTTCAAATTCGTAAATTTATTCAGTTAATTGAATATAAATTCAATTCAATTAAGAGTAGTAATTGAAGCTTCGACTTAGTTAATAGCGACCAAAAGCTCGCTTAGTGTTCAATACCGTTTTGACACACCTTTAAAATTAATTAAGAAAACTTCAAGATAATTTATACAGTCACATTTAAATGCCCCTTTACATTCAACGTTTACGTAACTTCAATCACTCGCGAGCCGGCAGTGTAAATAATGAACGTGAAATTGTGTGAAATGCACTTTATATTTTGACATAAGCACCATACTAACAAAACATTATTATGAATGTTATGGGCTCACAAACTGTAACCGCCCAGCACGGACGACGTGCAATACTTGACAAGAGGACTCCTAACCAAATATTTATCACGTATACATGCTACAATGACTCTCCAAATCGAAGGAAGAACGTGTGCGATTTCGAAATTACTTGTAATATACGCGTGACCGAACAATTTCGTACATCACTCCGGCCGATGGATGAACCGATGAGTTTTTGTCGATGAATAAAACACATTGTGAAGCGATTCGTTTGATTTCCGTTTGACGTGGCATTGTGACGGTAAAATGTACGATAATAAATAATAATGTGTCTCTTGTTAACCTTTGAATGCATATTTGTTGCGTTTTGACATAAATGCTTTACTTATTTCAATTTTATTCGACGGTTGTCAATTTTTTACGACGCATATCGCATTTTTTGCTATTGTGGCTCTCTTGTAAAGATCGCGAGGTACACCGAGAAATACTTTTACAGGTATGAGGCTCATTTGGATAGTAACACCCACATTAAAATTCAAACTAAAAAAAATTTCAGCATCATGCATGCTCTATTCCCTTTAATTTTAAATGTTCAGTAATCGTTTTTTTAGCACTATTTGTGAACAATTTTGGTTTCAACGCAGTTGATACTTGAACCAGAACGCTTTGCACGATAATCTATATTCAAATCCTCTTTGAAGCTTATAGAAAATAAATATTCCTATAGTTGCATAAAATCATTGAGATTAAATATTGTTAATGTCAGTACAATTATTTTGAATCGCGAAAGTCATCCATGCGAACATAAAATACACAAGAAATATACACAGGTAGATACTAATTTTTATTTTATACGAATTAATTTCTACTTGTCTTTTAATTTTATTATTTATCATTATTTTATCTTCTTGCTGGTACCAGAGCCTACTTTAACTAACTTTTATTCATCTATCTTAGTTTCTTCCTAAGTTTAGGAACTAAAGTTTAAGATTCTTATTTACAAAAGAAAAAAATTATACAAAGAGCACAACAGAACTCAAAAGTTAAAAAAATAATTATGTTAATAAATAATAAAATTTAGTATCTGATATCGGCCACGAAACCAGTATCTCTACAATTTCCCATGTTAATACGAGGGCTCTAGATGCGCGGTCATTTCCCACATATAAATTTCTTATTACAGGGTATCAGCGTGCGGGGAGCTGGTTTTCGTGTGATAGGTTTGTTCCGTACTGCACTTACTGACAACATAAATATATAGATTTTTTAGTTTACATGAATATTTAGTCATTAACAGTGTGTTGTATTTATTTCTGTGTAATATTATGTATGTACATAGATGATTTTAATTTATATTAATGTAAATCTTTAGTACTTCCTGCATCTTGCTCCGTATCCCTTTCGTTGGTAGTTTTCTCAAATTAATTACGCTAAAGATAAGCAGTAGGTATCTCATACCATTCTTTATGTATCATCTGTGCAATCTATAATGTAATGATACATAATCATAATGTGTATAGGATAAATAAAGTGGCCATTGATTTATTTACAGCCGTTACATTTTTATCTTTTACAATGAAGTCATATTTTACTGTTGTGGCATATTGCAAGTTTTACGAAATTATGATAAGGAACAAAGTGCGAGTCATTTCGTCTAAATCCGTTGTTGATCACGTCCTATTAGGTATAAGACTGTTCTAATAACATTATTATAGGATGTAGGTATACTATTTCATTCGGAAGTCACAAGTGGAATAAATCCCGTAACTGATCCGTAATGGCATTATAATAGTGAATGGCTGCGATGATGGTTCCCTAATGAGCTCGAGTTTTGGACAAAATTATAATAATTTTGGGCTCCGATAATATCAAAGTTTGACGCCAGAGGACGCGGCGAATTCGTCCAATTTGTCGCTTAAAGATCACAGCTGCGACTTTAAACACGTTTATAATTGTAGGTAGTTTTTGTGCTGCCGGCAATAAATTATCTTGTTATTCGATGGATCGCATAGTTTAGTTTCTATTTTGTTCTCCGATCTAGTATATAGTTTTTTCCTATTTGGGTCTAATCCTAATAAATTCATCTATAATTCATTATGCGGACTCATAATCCTTCAAACAGAACTGTTATTCTGCATCTGTGGTTATTTGGATTAATAAAAGAAAAAACTCGATTTTATTATTCTGAATTATTGCCATTTGTTAATTGCAAATACCTACAACAAAAAGCTATAAGATGACTACAAAAACTCAGCACTACGTAATCTAATATTTTTAGACCAGATCGTTTAGAGTTTAGTTTAATCTCTCTGCATATGATAGACGGCCCTAAAAATGTTACTATATTATTTAACAATTTCAACTATGGCCGTTAGAGATGGTAAAAAATCTAATGTCGAAATTATAACCTACCGAGCAGTCGAACCCGCATTCATGACGCCGGTATCCAAATTCGCAAAACGCATTGTACAGAACCACTTAAAAAGGGGAGCACATGAAAAGGTACTTGTAAAATTAATCACGCGTCGCATTGTCGCTTGTTGGTAAACTTTTGCACAATACCATCCATTGTCCCACTATTGTGTGAAGGAAAAAATGATACACATCGACTGACTGGAAGTTCCCAAATATATTCTGTACGCAAAAGGATTAATGGTTACATCTTGTTCAATGACATCCTTGAAGCTTTGCTTTATTCGCCTTTGTTTGGATCTCCCTTTGTCATTAATAACTGGACCGCTTTATGTAATGCGGTTAGTCTTATTTTAGGTCGGTATAAATTTGTACAATTAAACAAAACGATTTTATGTAATGTATGAATGTATGAAATATAATAAATATATTATGTAGTACTTTCTTTGATGAATTAAAAATACTACAAAATTCTATTCTTTACTTTAGACCTACATACATCCACTTAACGCAATTGATTAATGAATGGAAAATAATGTAACATTTGTTACATGGAATAATGAAATGACTTTTAGAAAATGTAACATTCGGTTTGTAATTCACTTAAAAGTAGGCATAGGAGCATTAAATTCCTATGTTTCACCAGTCATGTTTACGTCCCACCATGGAATAGGTGGTGAGCCTATTGCCAATCACCGGGTACAGGTCCAGATTTCGAGACGCTATCAGAATTTTTTACAAAAAAAAGTAAATTGGACAAAACTAATAGTACCCGACCTAGGAAACGAAGCCAGGGTCTCTTGCTCAGCAGTCGCGTTTGCAGCCACCAAGGAGGCAGTCGACCAAAGAGGCAGTCAAGCTAATAAGGCACTTATGAGTTTGCTTAAGCTTATGAAAACAAGATAAAAATCAAACGCCTAAGTTTAAATGTTAATGGCTGTCTTACTTGACATAATTACCGACAGTAATATACCGGGAGATATAACTGTCTTATGTGTTTAGCTTAATTATTTACGATTAAATGGATATCAAAAGTTATATCGGAGCTTTAATAGCATAAATGCTGCGGCACTTCCTTTAAACGACGCAATCGTGATCTAGAAATGGAAAGGAAATCTAGTGGTTAACTCAGACGTACGATATTTTAAAAATTATTACTATCCTTCATAATATTACTATCCTTCACAAAATCGAAAAGAAAAAAATAAATAATTATGTGCTGAACATTTTTTAATATTTTGGACGGGATTTTTTAAGGACAAAGCGAGCAATTCTTGATCACCGATTACTGGGGATAGCCTAAATGACAACATGCTAAGATCCACAATCCTTAGTTTCACAATGTTTAAATTACGTGTATTGATTATTGGGTTTCATAAGCAGTCAGGTTATGCCAATTTTCATGATCGACTTTTTACAAACTTTTCACGATAATATGATGGCACTAAACCTGGAATAACGTTCAAAATCATGTTACCGGCATATAAGTTATACTGAAATGAAAACATCGACGGTGTAAGTAATCGAATATTTTATTTTTATTTTTATAGAATGTACCGCATTAAACAATATAAGAAAAGCCCCAAATTTTGCATCAACGAATATCTAAAGAAACAATTGCTATCTTTATTATTTGTTACAAAAACCGTCAAAATTAATACATGTGGTCTGATTCAAAGTGAACAATTTATTTGCACAGTAATGTAACTGGATGAACTTTCGATTGTGAAATAACATTAAATAAACATAAATTAGTCTCGATTCAATTCCCGCTAACCCCTTTAATGGAATCGATTGAGTTATTCGTCATTCGGGAGATAGACGCGACCAATTCTAAACTGAACCAATCCATTGGTTTCATAAAGGGAGCGGCTAAAGAGGATGTGATTGATAAACCAGCAACTGACGCTGAAACCTTATATGTTATAGGCGGCTTTGTCATATTGTGTTTGAACCTCTTATAAGGTAATGTCAGTTTATTTGAATATCTTGAGTGATTTCTAGAGGGAATTGGAGAAATCAGTTCTGTTATTGTAAGGTCCATTTTATCTTTATAAATTTAGTCTGATATCAGATATTTACTCGATTGATATTGTTATTTCAGATTTGAAGATTGAATTTTAAAAACCAAGACACTAGAATCTCGGCTTTCGTTATTTTCCCACCCTATATTTATCCCTAATAGTTGTATTATTATGGGACTTCCTATAACATCTTCAATCAATAGTTTGTTTAAGTTTCCAAAAAATCAGAATCATTAGTCTTCCTAAGAATTTGCCCGTCAATTGAACAAAAACAGTTGACGCAAACAAATTGAATATAGCCACATAAGGAGGTGAAAATCTAAGGGTAAATATGGGATCATGTTCTATTATAAATGATTATGAATGTCATTGCGAATTTGAACGATAATACGAAATATATAGATGCTAAATTCGTATGGATTGGTGATACCATCGTTAGCAAAGCAGCCGCCAAAGTTTACAATCAGAACGCAGTTTGTGATTGTAAAGAAAGTCATCCGCATGAGATCTAGTTGATTAATGATGTAATGCAGAACTATCATCAGACACCGGTAGACGCGGGACAATTGTCAATATAATACGATTGTGTGACAAACAGATTAGACCAATGTTAAGTTGACTTAAAACTTTATCTCGAAGGCGTAAGATTGATATTAGTAATTTTGTCACCAACTTCGTTGGGTGTCTTGAGGTATGGTGTCAGTAAAAAACTTTGACTAATGATTCTGGTTTGGTATCAAATATTCATGCATTTTTTTAGCGAAACTCGTTTTGTTACACTTAACGCTTTTTACACTGAGCATCTGTTTAATGATATAACGACAATCTTTGTGTCCAGCTGTTATTGAATTAGTTGCTTGCGTTTTATTTTTTGTTTGTTTATCATTTTTCTTTTGTGTGACATTGTAGATGTTTTAAGTATGTGTATTATGTTCTTTTGTTATGATCGTTTATGGAAACGATCCTTTGTTATTTGATACTACTGTTGTTGCGCTGTGATAAGGTTGACGTTACCTTATCTAGTTCGATTCTGTTTTGAAGGTTGTCTTCAGTTAAATCATCTATTAAAAATGGTAATTAGTCTAGCTGATCATTAGCTATAGTTATGCTGAGTATTCGTTTAATTATAGGTAACTCTAAAAGGCGCTTGTAACATCTGTTTATAATCACATTGCTTCTATTTCACATAGCGTTCGTTGCCTTGCATAGCACCGCATAAATAATTGAAACACTATTATTTAAAGTCGCTTTCTCAATACATCCAACAAATAGACTCAAAGATTTTCCCATAGTAAATAGTGCTGAACCAAACTCACCTAGTTACCACGGTGTAGAATCAAATACGTAAGTTCACGTCCAGATATATTTATTATTACTCTTGCGACCTGTAGGCGCGGCTAACGAACCAGATACGAATACGAATACTATTACGAATACATATACCGATGCGTTTGTATTCGTACCGAGAAATGTTAATAGAGTTGTAAATGACACACAATAATTCTTGAATACACATAATTATTAGAGATTCGCTCTGAATTATCGTTCGGTACAACTAATTTATAGTCTAAATGGGTTTCTAGTGTGTATGTATTTTGAAATATTGATGTTGAAATTCTAATATTCGATCGGTAGTGTTTAGAAGCCTAAAGAGCAATGCGGCGTGTTGCAATGTTTCTTATGCTGATAAAGGTGTCATTTTTATCAGAGTATATTTTGTGATGGTATATTATGATACGAGGGATGTAGAAAGTCACGGAAGTTTCACACTCACACTTTAATAACAAATATAACGCTTCATTTGTATTGCTATTTAACTGTTGAGTGCGTGTTGAAGGTTTTCTAACTAATTAAGCTTTTGTATAAAATATCCTTGTAAAGAATTGTTATATCAATAAGGTTATGATTGGAGGTAACGATAACTTATTAATATTTTCTTGAAAAAGATTTACATATTCTAAGTCTACAGTATCTACATATCGCTACAGAGTTCGTGCTTTACTCGGCGATATAAACACTTTAATGTAACATTTATCAGTAAAACGAATTTGAATTTCCCAAATAATGTTTTACGATAGAGACAAGACGGGAGTTCCCTTGATACTACTGTCTTGATGCATAGATGTATCTAAACATATTAATTTGAATAGCCCATCATGTCCTATTATGTAGGTTAGGCGCTTATAAAGTACCTATACATATAGGTACTTAATAAGCGCTTTTAACTATTCGTATCCCAAAAAATCCTTTAAAAAAGCACATGTGAGAAAGTTCATTAGTTTGAAGATCACCCAATTAACGTCAGCAATGTTCATTAAGAAAAACGTCGCCGCGTACATTACCGATGCATCTCGTTATTTTCATTTCAATATTCATGAGAACCGAGGCGTGACGGGGGAGTGGAGGAGAACGGCAGTAAAAGTGATAAACGTACAATCATTAGTCAAATATGTTAGTTTTGATAATGATTTATCTCAATTCTGGAAATGTAGATATGGAATCGTACAAAATAGAGTTTTTATTTTTAATGTTGCTGAACCCTGTTCTGTTCTGGGGTTTAAGTACTGAAGCACAACCGTAGTTGGTATTCATCCGTTAGGAATCCGCCAATTTCTGTACAACCCGCAGATACCTAGTGATATTACCGGAAAATAAGTCGTCACAGATAATAAATATAAACGAATTTGTGGTAATATATAAGATTTACATACCAATTTATACATATTTAGGTACAAATATTGAGAACAATCCAATAAATTACAATGACAAATTAACTGCGATTGTGTACACAGTAGTCCGCATACTCTAATTAGTATGATATGAATCTAGAGCATTCATTCCGAGAAATCTGTCGTATGTCAACATAATGAGTCAATGGAAGTCCCGTTTTTTATAAGGAAAATTTCGCTTCATAAGAAATCGTTCAAATTCTTATGTATCCACCTCGTCACTCACGTGGCACTAGGAAAAATAGAATACCTAAAGGTTAAATTTAATAGTATAGTCATTTTGTGTTACGTAATTGCTCTAACAGGTTTTGTACGAACTCTGTGGTCTAACACAAAATGACTTGTTTTAAACACATGTGTAAAACTAATTTTAACATTGGAAAAAGTTATTTTTATTTTATTTATTCATTCTATATTGTTCTTAACCAAAGGCGGACTTAATGCCAATTGGCATTTTCTATCAGTTAACCTAGCTTGTCAAATTGTAAGCTTAAAAAAGACCTAGCTCGAAACCTTCAGTAATGGAAGGAACACCGCTGAACAAAGGTGTGACCATGATTAATTATTTCAGTCCACAGACTTCATATGTTGCATGTAAATATCTCGTATATATGTATTACTGGTCAAATTTCCTTCAAAGTTGGAACAATTTCGTCACATAATTTTAAAAGTAGTAAAACCTAATATTAAAGATGCCATTGTATCTGAAAACACTATATTTTTTCTACAGAAAATCCAATTTACCTACTAACATAATGAGAATAGGCATAGCAATAGGTATAATCCTCTGCGATTGTTTGCTCGCTTTTTATATGTTCAAAAAATATAAAAAAGTCTCTTGACGTTCTGTCACACTGGCCTTATTACTTTGAGCTTATAAGGAACTTACAAGACTATTCTTATTTAATATACGGATCCCATAAATCATGAACTTTGGCCTTTTTTAAGCTGACAGTATTTGAGCGCCAATTTTAAGAACTTTAACAATTTTACACACTTCGATTTTAACGCGTTTCAAAAAACAATAAATTAAGCCGTTCAAATGTTTACTGTGTCATAAATAAAGTCACGAAACACAATAAATATTGCTCGAAACACATTATAGAACTGGCCTACCCGCTAATGAATATTCGAAATAAGGTATAATTTAAATTGGTTCGGTATAAATAAATAATTAATTTAATCTATTGAGATGTAACCCGCTTAATGAATGTAGTGTTTGACTGCTATAGTTTATTGGGATGCGTTATTTTAACTTTTCATGTTTTAAATCTTATAAACTTCCGATAAATATCACGCAAAGCTAGAGGATATCTCTACAGATAAAAATAAAATAATATATCAGAAGTGGCTGCCTCGTTGGTCGATTGGTTGCAAGCAGGATTGCCGATCAGGAAGTCCACAATTGAAATCCCGTGTCGGATATTATTGGATTTTTCTAATTTAGAATTTCTAGTAGTGACTCGGAGTCTGGATCTGTGCCCGGTGTATGGCAATACGCTCACCACCTGTTCCATGGGACTTAAACGTGACTGGTGAAACGTAGGAGTGTACTACACTCCTCTGCCTACCAGTTCGGGGATTACAGGAGTGATGTTACGTTTTTATTTTGAAAATTTTGCGTGATTGGTGGCTTATCCATATGTAAATTAATTCATTTTGATATTTTGAATGTTTTTTTAATTACCTTTTAGCTTACTACGGCATAGCGTTCCCCGGGAGAGAGGAGGCGGCGTACTCCAACTTCAGGCTGTGGGAGTCCGTGGGCTTCATCATAGCTTATGTCATATCGCCATATTTAAGAACCAGTGAGAAGACGTACCTGTTAGTGGCGACCATGTTTGTTGGCGTCCTGTTGTACTTCATAGTAGAGTACAGAGAGCGAGAGAGTAGAGAGAGTGAGAAACCAGGGGAGTCCACGAAGAAAGATTTATATATTTCGGGTGTAGATAATATTGGTTTTCAAACCGCTGAGTGAATTGAGTGTATTTGTTTCTAGTGCGATATCTATATGGGGAGAACGACATTTATTTTATAATTAATAATTACAAGTGCTGATTTTCTCGAGCGATTTGAACGTAAAACTTGTAATATTCTATTGTACGGTGATATTGTACACTGGACGTGGCAGTCTACTTCTGTTGTACGATATATTCGTTTGTACGTTTGTATGTTAGAAGGTAAGATTCAGTAATTAATGATTATGAATTTTATATTACATTTATCTGTTTAGTTAATTATGTATACAACGAAATTGAAAGTAAAAACCGGAAAGAGCTTTGTAGATAGGTACTGCTTGATTTATAAGAAATGTTTTAAAGCGGAGCCGCAGCCCGAGCCGGCGGCGCAGCGCCGGGCGGCGGGGGCGCAGCGCCGGGCGGCGGGGGCGCAGCGCCTGCGAGCACTTCTCATGAGATTTGCTTAAATGAAACTTTGCTATTTGTTAATTTTGTTTATATTATTGGTTCGTTTACCGACTTAGATATAATAGATTATTGCTACCTACAGGCTACAAGTGTACCTATTCTTATATATTTCAGTTATGATTATATCGTCGGCCTTGTTAGTCTAGCGGTTGCAAGTGCGGCTGCTGGTCGAGAGTTTCTGGATTCGATTTTTGGGATGGGTACTATTCGGTTATCTAAAATACATTTTCTATTAGAAATTTCTAGTAATTGTTAGGAGCCTGGATCTGCGGCTAGTGTATTGCAATAGGCTCACCAGCTATTCAATGATGGGACGTAAAGGCAACTGTTTAAACACTAGAGCGTACTACATTCCTCTGCCTACCGCTTCGATGGTTATAGGTGTTACGTTATGATCAGTAACAATGATGAAAGGTTTAAGATAGAGTGAAGTATTGTTCCCTGTAATTAAGTGTCACAAAATGACGCTCGCATAAGACGAATGTCCATTGTAAAGGCTTCATGTGGCTATGTTCGTGAAACAGTATCCTATGTGCTATTATCGTAACTTCAGCTTTCATTCGCAGCGTTTTTTGATATTTGAAAGCTTTTAGATTTCATTGAAAATTAATTTTAAATTTAAGCAAAGCACTATAACAATAATTATTTATTCACAGTTCAGTGTAAGTCTTGATCCCCGCCGCTGGGCGAGTGCGGCCACTCTATTTGGCTTGGTTATTTATTTAATTACAATGAATTAGAAATGAATGGATCAAGATGACCAGACTCGGTATGGCGTACAGCGGTTAATACCGCTTACTAAGCACATATATTTATAACTATTATGATTAAGCACGGATTATACTGTGTTATGAATGTCTATTAAAGAAACCAAGTACACATTTAGATTTTGATTAAAAAATAAATAATAATAATAATCGACCCATTTGTCATTCCACTGTTGGAATATGGGTCTCCTCTCATATTGAGAG
>DWME01004810.1:0-15789 GCA_018244795.1 Parelbella ahira ahira | reverse complement strand
AGTGCTTACATACAGCGCACATTGATCTTACATACAAATTTTACGCAACGTCACACCGATATTAATTTAGACAAGCTAAAAACGTACACACATATCTACTGTGGTCAAATAGTGAAGCGGCCTTATATGTTTGTATGATATATTTTTTGTCCTTTATATTTTTTGAGCATGTGGAAGTTTTACATCTGAACTTATAACATCCCTCTTTTTGCATTGGGGATTAAAAACTATACATATTAAAGCAGAAATAAATGTTAATAGTATCGTACATGTAAAACAAATTCTTCCATTTACATAATATGTAGACGCGCTAATTATAATGTCTAACTTATCATCAAGGATGTATACGTCATTAAATTTTAACGCAAACAAAACTCGTGATATTTTTTTCGGTAGGTAATTCAAAACGTACTTGTTATAGGACGCAGATGTTGTTAGAGTTTTTTCTTCCAGTGTAACAAAAAAAGAAACCATATCATATTAATCAAAATGAACCACTATTATAAATCAAAATTACAAAACAAAAATAATCAAAATAAATACCAAAACACGTTCATGAGTTATTGCCGTACTTTTGCATATATTGATCGCCTCATGTAACTTCTCTGAAAGCCACGATAATTGGATCATAAATATTATATAGTTCCTACGAAGTTCAACCATTCCATTTGAGACCTCGCTCGACCAACGACGATCCCTAAAATATCAATCAAACTGACCAGTCTCTTCAATTATAGAGCAAATTTTACATTTTCACAATCATGCTAATTTTTTACATACTTTTGTTCATTGGACTCCCATCCATTCATTGTATCACATGTGAAGAATCTATAAAACTGCCGAGTAATTACAGTCTTGACTTGTCAGAATTAAAATCTATGAAACCAAGAGAAATTGTCAACTGTGTACCACATTTGGGAAGGTTGCCTTTGAGAAGAGTGGAAGCAGATTATATATGGCAAACCTTAATTGACTTTTACGAAGGCGTTTCGAGCATTTCGCAAACGATTTTGTCTCAACTTCATTGGATCACTACCGCGATCAGGCCCGAAGATTACTCAAACATTACAATTGATTCTATAGAAGTGGTGAGTAATTTTGGATTTGACTATGGTTTTGATTTAGCACAACTCGAGATGATTGCAGAACGGGTTCGCACGGATTACGCTGGTAAGAGTCCGGAAGACTACACGTACTATGATTTGAGGGCATTAAACCAAATAATGTGCGCATTTAACCGAAGTGAAATAGAAAGAATACATCCATCCGCGTATCGAGAAGCTGCTGTGTTTATAGGAAGAATGCAATGCAGTTCAGAAGTGATGCAAGGATTCGCCACCTTGGCGGTTCATAAAGATGCCTTTGGACCATCAGCAAATTGGACAGGATCGGTTGTTAAAATGGTGGGAACCGTAGCAGAAAGCTTGTCGGGAGGTATTACGAAAGAGTTGGAGAATAGAAAGAGGGCAGACGAAGAAAACGTAGACGAGCCTATAGACCCTGCAGATGAATATAGTGGTTCAATATAAAAATATAATGCATTTTTTGTGCATAATGTGTAATATTAATCCACAGCATACTAGTATTAGCGCATAAAAAGTACCAATGCTTACTCAAAGGTTTTATTATTTTATACCGATATCTAAATATGTAAGAGTATGTAAATATGTATGTCAATGTTTATGTTCTCTAACTGCCAGGATAGACAAATATCGTAACTGCTCACAAAACTAACTAACTACGTACCTAACTACGCACTAAACACGAAAAGTGGGAGTGTACTTACACTCCTCTGCCTTCTCCTTCGGGGATTACAGGCGTGATGATACGTTTTATGTTCCGTTTATGTCATTATGTCAAATTAATTCCTGTAATTTAATATTGCAACTGTAATAGGCTGTATGCCCATCCAGCGCGCTCTCACGTTTATAGCGAAACAGTAATAATGATCCCTTGCTTATCAAGTTGTATATTGTTGTATCAAGTAGCAATTAATGACTTTCTGTTTAACCCATATTGTGAAACTGAATCATAAGTATTTTTTATTAAAAAGTAAGAATAATCGACCCATTTATCATTCCATTATTGGAATTTGGGTCGTCTCTCATATTGAGAATGTTAAGGCCATAGTCTGTCACGCTGGCCAAGTGCGGGTTGGCAGACTTCACACACCTTAATATTTTTTTAATACATTCTAAGGTGTGCCGGTTTCCTAACGATATTGTATATTTTAAAATGAGTTCATTAGTTCGTTTAGGGGCTAGGCACCTGGCCCCGGAAGCAAATACATCTATACATACCTACTAACGGAACATGCGTTTTGTATATTCGTTACTGTTGTCATACCTATGGCAACTGTTGGGTTTCCATTAATCAGGATCTAACCAGGACATTTTCATAGTATATGTATAAATATATGTATATATGAATTTTGATATTAATAATTATAATATTGAGCCATGCAGAGTATGAACAAGATGGGAATAACGAAATAATGGAAAAACATTTAATTTAAATAAGGAGGTACGATATTCAAAACATAATTTTGCCTGACTTCTTATTAATTAAAACATTTCTACAAAAACAATAAAGTTCTCGCATTGTACGGGATAACTATAGATACTTCAGGCCTTACCTAAAATCATGTGGTCGTTTACTCCCTTAAATAATTTAAAAACATAAGTTACCTAAAGTGGATAAACTGTTACGAGTACGTCACACTTCCTGGAACTTTCTACTGTGTTCTACATATATGGCCTATTACGGTCGAGTTAACCCGCGGTCGAAAACCGTCGTCGTTACGGGTATTGCACACTGACATGGTAAGTGGATAAAGTGGATAATATAACTCTTGTCGGTGACGTGTTAACAGTTGTCAAGTGACTTAATGTCATTGACATAACATTTAATATGTTGCGTGGACTTTTCACACGTTTGGTCTGAAATGCGGAATTTGAAGAAGGCTTAATACAACACGAGGCAGGCTTCGTCGTTGTTGTACAGTAATTAAAGCATTTTTTACTAAGCTGCGACATTCGGATTGATTTAGTGACAGCCATAGTTAATTATGAAACTATATTAATGCTACGGTCCATTTAATATTTCCTTGTTATTAGCTGTACTTGAGCGTTAACGCTGCAGGCAAATCCAAATTTACATTCAATATAAAAAGTTTAAACTTTGCTCGTAATCGTGATCATTAAAACTAGAACGTCTCATAACGCGTTTAAAATATTAATCGGTTTCTCTGAAAACAATTAAGAAAGCAACACCAATAGGCAGGAAAAATGATAAGAAATAGATAATAAATAGACAGACAGACAGATAGAAATAGATATACAAGAGAGAAAGCCTGCACGTAAGAAAAGCAATGGAAGAGAGAACCAGTAGTGCTTTCCTGCGACCAATAGAAATATGTCTAGTTTTTGGTGTATACTAATAATCTAGTCCATTTCAAAATTGCTTAAATATGTACAATAATATTCTTTACACACAAATATGATGAAGCTATTAAATTAGCAATTATGTTCTACCACCAAACTTTATATTTTATTTACCATACATTGTATATAATTTCTACATTCTTGTGTTGGACTGAAAAATATTATGCGACTGTACTGCAGAATACCTAGGTCTCAATTATGTAAAGCTATTAATGAGGGAAGGGGAGTCCGCCATAGATATAACGATGTGTACAGGAATGCTGTTACAATTACGGGGAGTGCCGATGCCATGGGAGGGAATATTGATTTTCGGTGAAATCGACACATGACCCTTTCCTTTCTCTTGAACGTTACACGCATAAATAAAGTAGACGAATTCATTGAAGGCCTCTTTCGTCCGTCGTCTTTCGATCTATTCGTCGATTGTCGTGGTCAGGCGAAAAAAATTACCAATTCACTAAGCAAGTAACGAAGTAACGAAGTAACTTGCTTAGGTATAGTTATATCTAAGTTATAGTTTGCAATATCGACTGTAAGGCAATACTTATATCTCTATTAAAAAATGGGGGTTGGTGGTAGAAGAATGGAAATTCAGAATTATATGTATTTTTAGTGCCAAATCATAAAAAAAAAAACATTTTGTTCAAAATATACAAAAATATCCACCCTTATCACTTAGGGGTATGAAAAGTAGCCGAATTTTAATTAGTTCCAATTATTACTTACTTATAACTTGTGATTTACCCGCGTGTATGAGGATGATTTGTTAAATCGTTAGGCTTTTTTGATCATATAAACGTCATTATCATTCAAGTGGATTTTAATAAAAACATACAAAGTATAATTTGACGTGTTCTTGATTAATTAAAAACGCTAACACACTATTCAATGGTCAAAAGGGTGCTGCAATTTTATTATTTATTGTGAATTTTTATCGATATCATTAGATGACCCAAAATGCAGTTATACAGATAGAACTCGACCGGCCACTGAGCTCGATCTTCAGCTCTACGTCTCCAACTGCTGCCACCCACTTTATTTACCGAAGGTAATCAAAAAGTATTCATGTAATAGGTGCAATGTTGACAAGTTAAATAGAAAACGTGTCCCGATACACGAAGTCTACCGTTCGGATCTTAGGAAAATTTTAAAAGGAACCTCGCAATTTTAAGCTCTTGTTGCTGTATCTGATATTCCGCATAATTTTCTTAATGTAAGTCATGGCTTGAATTGTTGCATATGAAGTAGTCGTTCTTATTTCGGACTCTAAACAAATTGTGCTCATTATATCAAACATCATGGCTGTTTGGGATTTAACCGTCGACCTTCGTTCGACCGGTTTCCGATATCATTCCCATCGCGTACGGTATTTAAACTCGTTTTAACCTGTCCGAAGTTATATTTATTATATCACGAGATTATTTGTGATTCCGATCACGTCATAGTTATGAAAACGTTATAAACAAGCTTATTATTTTTATAGGCAAGTACCGAACCGTCCAGATATCGTACGAGAACAGTTGTATATAAGTTGCCTCATGACTGGGCTGAACGAGCCACAATTTTATCATTATAAGTACAAAGCAGTTTAATTGGTAGACGATTATTAACTGATTTTACATACATTTAGTAAAAGTACGTTCATCTAACATCATACCTGTAATTCCCGAAAGGTGGGTACAGTGGAATAGATGGTGAACATTGGTGCTATGCACCGGGTATAACTCCAGATTCCGAGCCATTTCTAGAAAGTTTAAAATAGAAAAATCCAATAGCACCAAATCCGGGGATCGAGCCCAGGAGTTGTCGATCGGTTGTCGGACTCGTAACCTCCTCGACCAACGAGGCATTTTATGTTACCTACGTACGTTCGAATTGCTCTAGCTAATAGCTTATAGCTTAATTATTACAAAGTGAAAACTAAGTTATTATCAAATACTACTTAAACATTGCTTATGAAACATTTCAATGATCAGTAATCCCATCCCGCTCCCGTCCACTGTTGTACATAGGTCTCTGTATTAGCATGTCGCTAGGCTCGATTTTCAACTCTTATCTAAATATCAAGATTACTGTTTAGCAAAATACATATTATGACGTTTACTATTTAGCCCAAAATATTTGCCTTGCATTGCTCGCGGTAACAACCCACGAAATACCACACAACATCAAGCATTTTTCTTATAACCGTTACGTCTATAAACATAAATTAAGTCCTTATCGTGGAGTTGATACATTCTGACCTAGCGTATAAAAAGCTACACTATATGTGTATTATAATTCCATTATTATTAATTAAAGTAAATAATGAAATAAAAATGAACATGAGATTAAATACGACATTCCAGAACCAGTCGTCACTTAGTAAGTACGATACGCGCTCATTACTTCAAAATTATAATATGACGTGTATCCGTACATTGAAGTTCTAGAATCGTCGACGTGTGTTAGGATTATTAATTGAATAGTCAAGGGGAAATTGCCGTTAATTGCAGGAAGTTTGCAAACAGAATAATAGCATTGAACACGTCGTTCAGTTAGAACAGTTTAGGCGTTGAAGCGCGACTGCAACCTTTTTTGTGGATCTCGATCGGTGGACTTTATGTGTTATATGCATCTGTACGGCGACTATATGCGTATTTTGATAAAAGTAAGAAGAAAAACTTAAAGTGGTTTAGATTTGTGCGTCACAACGAGTACATGTATTAGTGGATTTGTTTATGGTTAGTCGTAGGTTGTTAATTTTTAATCGTATTAAATTTATTAACCAGCTCCGTTTATAAATTTTAGTACTAAAATATTTGTTTTCATTGCCACTTTTTTCTGCGAACAAGACAGAATTATTCGAATTTGGTGTTCCATTCGCGCATTCACGCTACCGCTTAGGCTTAAGTATATGTAAGTGTTACCCTTTTTCATACGAGTAGTTATCATTCAAAATATTTCAAATATCTCAATTTGCTATGACATGTCAATTTTATTACTTTATACACATATAATCTTCCTAGCTTAGTTTTCGTTAAGTATAATTTTATTGTGACTATCAGTTATATTTAATATTACAATATTTAAATATATGTATAATGTTAACCTAAATATACCAAATAATTAACCGTCCATGATCGAACTACAAATTGTGCAAAATCCTTAACAATATCAAACCCAATTTTGTTAAATAAATAATACAGACAGTGCGTGTTCACGTAGGTACTAATGAGATAACAATATATCTAATAATTTTGTTACAAGATATGTACTGCCTGTATGTACGTATGACTGCCTCGTTGGTCGAGTGGTTGCAAGCGCGACTGCTGATCGGGAGGTCGTGGGTTCAAATCCCAATTTAGAATTTCTAGTAGTGACTCGGAGTCTCGATCAGTGCCCGGTGTATGGCAATAGGCTCACCACCTATTCCATGGGACGTAAACATAACTGGTGAAACGTGGGGGCGTAGTACACCCCCTCTGCCTATCCCTTCGGGGATTACAGGCATGATGTTACGATTATACAATTAAAAACCAACTTATCTGCGTCTTTAGAAATTCATAATAGGTAGTCTATTCACATTTTCTTGAAAGTAAATTAAAATATTGTTAATACTGTTTCTGTACGTAACCGACTATAATTGGACCTGTACGTTTATATTTTTTCTCCGAAATTTTACTTTCTATCACTGCTTTTGAAACCTAATTATCTCATGTCTTTGTTCTTTTAAACAGACATTATTAAAAAAAAAACAAATATTTAATCAAAACACTGTGATAATAAGCCAGCGAATAATAAACTAGGCGAACGCAAGAAATCTACCTACTGAGCTTTGTGTAATTTAAATACGAATTCTGCGAACTTACCGTAAACAGACACGAATTATAATAGAAACACGGTTCTGCTATTAGGCAACATTTTACGTGTATTTTTTACGGCATAAACACATGTTGTAAATATGCGACGAGGTAGGCACTCGCGTTTCATATTCAAGATAACCTTGTCGAAACGTTCTCGCATATAGAATTTTCGATCTTAGCACACGACGAGGAGCGATGAATTTTTCCCTTAACATCTGAATTGTTTATGTCAGTTGACTTGTTTAAAGCGAAAGAATGCTGGTGTAATCCCCGTTTGGTCGTACTTAAGATCTCGTGTACAATAACTGCCGATTTGTATACAATATATCGTCCATCTTGCTTATCCATAATTACGTTTATTGCCACTTCAAGGATTGGTATAAGCTCTAATAAAGATACGTACACTTAAATAAGTATCACCCATTATATTTTATTCAAAGATTTATCTCATTGTAAAAAACGTGTTCGTAAACGTGTAAACTTATTCATTATATTATTACGTTTTTGTGAAATAAATATGATTTGGCATACGATTTTCTCATTATATTAATAAATAATTTAATCAATAATAATAATGTCATTATTAATATTTTAGAATCCTGCTCGTACGTAGATACGGAACGACACAACGCACTGACGCAAGCCGGTGTGTATACGGCTTTACATTTTGTCCGGCGCTTGCGAGCGATCTCGTTTTTTCTTCGTATAAGTTAACTTGCGGTAGAACTTGCACTTCAACTTTCTATGCTACGCCGAATTCGGAACGTTGGAGTTCAAGAAATATGAAAGACTTTATTTCAGCTACGCTTACGGTTTGATGTTTTCGAACTAACGTGCTTTATAGGATTTTTCTTATTCGTCTGGGCGATTTTAAAATACGTTTTATTTTATTTTCTAATGTTGAGCGTCTTTCGGCATGAAACACGTGATGAGATTTGAAATTTTATAAGCGTTATTTTGTCCACTAAGCGCGTCAAACAATCGTTTTCTATTGAATTTTTTAGTGACAAAAATATATACATGTTAAACTATTGCAATTGTTTAATACTTTTGTAGCTATAAATTTTATACTAGTACGTTAGTGGTGCTCACAATTCTCTCTACAAAGTAATTCCTTTCAAAATATCCCATGCTTTTCATTGTAAAAAATGCATATTATCGGTACATGATTGGCAGCTGTGGCATATATTGCATACTAAAAGTCAACTTTCATTTTATTAAATTCTCTTTAATATTCGCTTGAAATTTTTAAAAAACATTTTTGTCCCTAGAATATGCTTTTGTCATTATTATCGTAAATATACATATATAGGTAAGACTGACCGTGTCCCGCAGTGTCATTCACGTATATAATTTAAAAGGAATCATTTTTAATTATTTTTCTTTTGGTATTTATATCTATTATAATGACAGTGATAATGACATCGCTTAATATTAATCAATTGTGCTTTGTTATATTTCCATCATACGATTTACCGACACCAGTTTAGTTTACACAATTCATGACTCGTCTCGCGCCAGTGTTGGCGCAGTGCGTAATTTAGAATTTTTCTAAGTCTCATAATTTCTATTCAATATGCATTAAGAACAAAATTTGTTCAAAAATAGGAAAAATTTCAGTTTTCATTCGCGAATCCTTGAATAGGGTATACTTAACAAAACTTATGTTAATATGTAGGTAGGTACTACATTATTTAATGTGGTTTTAATATTCTAATAAAACATAGTACACATTAGCTTAGAATATTGCAGTGTAATACGGAACCCAAAAACGTATAAGAGAGGAACATTATAATTAAATTTTGTATTAAAATTTCGCTACCTCATATTAAAATGAAGACTTTTACACGAGAAGGTATTTTTACACAAAACGTTAATGACATTCTCAATCCTCGCTACTACTAAATTTAATACACTTAAAAAAATCCAGAACATTTTCTCGTCGTAATAACATCCATAACGTGTCACACTAACGTCCGAAAAAATTTGTTTATTAATTCAGCCAAAGAAGATTAAATTTTTCTTTCCCTCTAATATGATATTATGTCTGCAAATTTTTGAAGTCCACATTGCTGTGCACGGGTCTCCCCAGCATTGAGGGGTGTCTCAAGCGTAGTCCTTGAGGCCCCTGCAATACTAATATATATGTAGATATAGGGGTGAGTAGCGAATCCGACTGTCTAATGTATTTAGGCCACAAGGTACAATTATAAAAAAAGAGCTGAACTGCTTATCATGCACTACAAAGCACGGAAACACTCATGGAAATCTGCTACTGACTGTCACCCATCCAAAATACCGGCTGTATTCAATGTTAATGCGGTTTACAGCGAGCGCTGCTAGTATTAACACTTCTGATAATCTGGTAATTAAGTTGCAGTTAACAGTATACGAGTATAGACATATTGAACGTACTGAGAAGTAGGTGAAAATATACGAAGAAAAATCGATCTCTGTGGCACGCCAATTGTCAGTTGAGGTCGCGTTTTGAAACGGTTAAAGCAAAAATAAATTATAAATTTTTATAGATTTTCTATAGAAAATTATTTCCGTTAGTTTATTTCTTGTTAAAAAACAACTTTGTATGCATTTCATTTTATTTCTGTTTTTTTTTTTCAGATTTACTTGGCATACCAACTACGACATCTCGGGAATATTGCATGAATATAATAAATACCGGTAAGTGGAAGTATTCATATTCATATTGTATGCATTTCACATTATTCATCGGATAAAATATTTTTTTTTTTCATATTATGGGATATAACAGTTTCATGAAATACAAACGTTAAAGTATATCGGCAAAAAAATACATATATTTAAATAAAGTATATTAGTATTATTATTTTTATTAGACATTATTATATACATTGCTTTATTTACTTACCACAGCAATAGGAAGGGAGAGCCCGAATCCCAAAAAGCATAGAATGCCAATTATATACACATTTTTCACCGATCGAAATTCACTATGAACCAATCTCGAAATCGACAGTGTTAACATTGCCTGAAATGGAAAAAAAATATAATTCATTACAATTACGCCCTTATCCCGACCGGTAAATTGAATAAGAACACTTAAATTATGGAGCGAAATGTTAGTGAATTACTGTTTGGGATCCGCCGTAAGTGATGAGTAAGTATCGTATTTCTTTACGTCAAAATACTCTTAATAGTAAGTCTAATTAGCGTGTAACGTAGTGAAATACGTTCCATTGAACTCTAACAACACCTAATGTGCTCTTCTAATTATACACTTGCACTTTTAAGCGTTGGCCTAGAAAACGCTCCTCGTATTGCAGTATTACATCCACTGCACTGTATAATTTCAGTGACACAAAAAAAAATTAAAACAAAAGCCACGACAAAAGATAAAGAAATTCCAATATCCTAGACGGAAGAGGGGCGAAAATTTTCAATATTATAATACGAGGAGATACTCGCACATAAAATTATGTTCCACGCAATGTATATATGAGATTTTACCATATTTTAATCGAACGAAACTCACGTTCCACGGCTCATTTCATTTTAATCGATAGCTGCCCGATTTTGATATATTCACCATCTCATCGCATATCGCTTACTCGCTTCCGTGCTTTGACACTGCCCAACTCGATATTCAACTTTGATAGATTAGATATTAATTACTACCTTAGATTTTTTTCAGCCGAAGATTAATCGAGCCGCCCAAATGTTCATATCGTTCTACCTCAATATTGAATTAGGCCGTTCAAAGGTCAAAAGCTAATTGGATTTTACAAATTGAGACCTAGGTTTCAGTTTTCGAATCAATTGTATTAAGGCGGTAACATAGATACGTCTGGTAACGGGATACAATATGGTGTCTTATTCGTACATTTTATTGTTTCGTTCTACGCTACTGCCGCTATAATTGGGCGTTAGGAAAATAATAAAAAATAACAAGCTTACAATATAGGCGGAGGTAGTCGTCGTTATGTTCAAGTAAATGTATAGCGCGTATATCTTGTGAGCGTCCATGAATTCTGTACTTAGGGGCAAAATAGCGAAAAGTAGGTAGTGTGGGGTGACCGCTATTTCGATTTCCACGCATTGCGTCAAAGCATTGTGGAGAACTTGTACTATGAGAGACCTCGCAAAAGCAACAGCAGTAGATAACACGGTGAATATAATGATCGCATTGTCCACCATGGTAAAGGGCGATATGGTACCGAAGTCGTACACCCCAATAAAGCCAATCCCGAAAGCGTGTGCTACCCGATCTGTCGTCGATGGCTGAAAATAAAAAAAATTTTATCGAATCGTCTTTTTAAAAAAAAAACTGAACTAAAAAAACCAAACAAAGTTGTACGAAAGGCGTGGACAGCCGGAGGTGGGATTGAACCACGACCTTCCGGAAAGTACCCGACACGCTACCAATGTGATTGTAAGGGTCGAAATATGCTACACATGTCCATAAACAACCAATATTCAATATGAATAAATAAATTAATAAAATAAGTAAAATAACAAAAGTACCATATTCCTCTGATATTATGGTTTTAGATACAATGGCACGCCCCAACTCTAGAATCTAATCACTAATTTCTCTTTCCGACATCTACACCACAGAAAAAATCAATGGAATTTAAATACAGCTTCCTAATGGTAGAAACAACATTACTATTGATAATATCACGACTAAATAATATATGAAACTGTAAAATCTTTCTTTAACACAAAATACTTTCACGAACGGTAAATGGAGACATGACAAAACAGAAATACAATAAATGAAGGTAACGAGAGAGAGACAGAAGAGAGAACAAGATTCACCTACCTTTAATTAGTCAACTTAAATGACCTATTTAAAGCATTGACAAATTTAGTAGTCAGAAGTCTCTACAAGCGACGTCCGTGTATTAAAATAATTATGACTATACAAAAGCACGTCATGTCTGTAAGGATTGTGTTATGGAGCGCCGTTCGGTGCTTTCTGCCTACCTCGCGAGGGACCTTGCGTGACTAAATTGTAAATAATACTAAAAAGTGTACTAGTGGTGATACCTAAACGCTATGGTATAAGTCTAGTGTACATTAGTCGGACGTACGAATTGAATACAGCATACGAAGCGTTTTCACTAGAATACAAAAAGAACTGAACAAGCTATAAAAAGTGGGTCCGTTTTTATAATGTAGGTTAACAATACAGATTATTATTACAATAAAAAAACCGTATAAATAATTAAAAATCAAGTGAAAAGTTATTACGGTAGAAGTTCGAACATTCGCTTCAATTGTTTTCATTCGGTATCATTGAAGCAGGTGTATTCATAACTGGTATTATTCGAATGATCTACGAATGGTACATACATTTGGAGCTCGTATCATTCTAATGAAAATAACAGCAATATGAATTAGATATTTTGATAATTATAAAACAGGTTAATCTTTTATTTCTGATTACGTAACAAAACATAATCCCCGAAGGGGTAGGCAGAGGTATGTCGTATACTCCCACGTTTCACCAGTTAATTCTGTTTACAAATGTATTAAATTGATATTTTATATATTAGTTTACGCGGTGTAAGAGATTCCTAAGAGCCCACACCGACTTCACCAGCCTGTGGTGTACGTTGCTATATAGCAGACAAGGGTTTAGTGACCGGCCGATCTCCGGAGAGCGTAGCCTGCCTGGGCAGGGCTACATCCCCTGACCGCTGACGAGCAGCAGCATAGAAGGTGCTAGAGGCAGTGCTCTGTGACGCTCAACTCGCATGTCCAGCGTGGGTGTAATAGGCATATATCGCATTCGGGAAACTCCTTCCATCAATGGTTATCGATTGGTTCTTCGTCTGAGACATGTTGATGATGTGTGATATTTATGTGTGATATTATGCATTTTAACTGGAACTCATTATATGCTGACTTTTGAGAATGAAATCACATATTATCATTACAAACAAATTTGATTTTCATTCTAGCTCTATCAAATTCATATTATCCGCAATAGAATACGAAAAATATGTATACCTGCGAACGTTTCCCTGTTTTCTTCTAAACTTTACAATTCAAAATTAAGAGCATTGTACAATGAACAATTAGGGCTATGAAATGTGAATACGATAATCCGATATCCGAATAATCGATGTTCGGATGATAGGAGTTCTGCGTTAATGGCAAAAGAAAAAACAATCTCTCAGGAGAGCAAACATCTCCCAATGAATACCGTAGAGACGGTGGAACAAGCATGTTTCATACAATTCCTGCGAGTAATATTTATCGCGTAACGTAAAATCGATACATTATTTAAAGGAAAAGCTCGTAAAAATAAAACTGACTGGGGATATTATTAATGTAGCGCTGTGTCATGTTTCAGCGTTCTCGTATTCTGCGATCGAATGAAACTTTACGTGTTTTTTCTTTCTTATATATAATATGGCACTGGGAAATGGGCACACGGTCTATTTACTATTCTATTCATTATTATGTACTGACAGCCACTTTGCGTATATCGTCACTCCACCTAGCTGGAGGGCGTCCTACGCTACGTTTGCCAAGTCGCGGTCGCCATAAAAAAACATAAATAAAATTAATAAACAATAATTATTAATTATTAATAAACATTAATGATGTTTAGTGATAATTAATTAATTAATTATTAATAAACATCACCAATGAATGAAGATTGGCAGACAATTACGGCAACAACGGCAACAACGACAACTCGATTACGGCAATTGATGAATTCATTCATTTGTTGATTCTAAGGACTGTGTTTTTAAGAAATATTAGCTCTATTTCACTGTTAATGTAGAAACGATAAACAGCTTTTTGCATGCAACTATAGAGTTCTCTGCGAGTTTAAGAAACGCTACATTGAAGAAAAGACGCATTAGGTTGGAGTAGTCTTTCTAAGCTCAAGGCAGACGAGGCCGCGCCCGGAAATCCACCGCAAAAAAACATCTGAGTTTTATCATCAAAAACTGAAGGCCGGAGGTTTTGTTTTTTCAAATAGCGTCGAGTTACATCATTATATTCATGTTATGTTAATTACGAGAGAAGCCGGCTTCAGATTTCAGCCTAGAGAATCACGGCTGCCGGTTTGCAGAGGGTGATTTCTTTTTGATCGTAAAATGTAATACCTATTTAAATTTCCTGTACAATTTGTAAACGAGGCTGAAGAAAAAATATACATACGTAGGTGTACATAGTAGGGAAGTTTTCATAAATAACATAGGTTATTTAACAGTAGCCGCTGTATTATATGAATATACATGTACCTATTGTCACGCCTATTTCGTGTACGGGCAGACAGAAGCGATAGTTTACTACACAATATTTCAGCCGCATACATGCTTGTTTCTTATGGCCTAAAATAATTTTCATAAGTCTTAAGTGAAGCCATAAAACTTGTTCTGTTATACGATATACTATAAATACTAATACGATACGATACACCCATACGATAAATACCATTTTTTGCCCGCGACTTCGTCGCGTGGAATAGTTGCAATTACAAAGTTTCATTGTTCTATTTTCGATAATCACGGACTCCCATATAAATTTTCATCCCCTATTTTAATCCCATTAATCCTTTATTTCATAATATAGAGTAGCCTTTTTATCCTTTTATAATATTTATATCCTTTTATGATAAAGAGTAGCCTTTGTTTAAGTCCCATGCAATAGGTGGTGAGCCTATTGCCATACACCGGGCACGATTCCAGACACCGAGTCACTACTAGAAATTAAAAATTAGAAGAATTCAATAGTACCCGACCCGGGATTTGAGCCTAGGATCTCCCGATCGGCAGATACATTTGTAAGCTTCTTATTGTAAAGATGTGTACATATAGGTATATAAACAAAACCATTTTTACAAATTCAGTTTAAATAATTGAGAAGGCGTAGCACAGGTTGATTCATTAAACGTTTCTTAATTGGCAATCAATTAAAAGCTTACAATAAAATGACAATTCCTAATAAATTGTCGATCAATTGTTGCTTTGTAACGAGACGTTTAGATTCGAGATACGTTCGTCAAATCCAGTGACAAGACGTGCTCATTTATTTTGCAAATGTTTCGTTCATTAAATATTTTAAAAGGTGGATCTGATGTGGCGCTGAATAAATTTTATAAAGACTTCTTCGACATAAGACACTTGATAAAGTTCAGACTTAAGAAACTAATGAGTTGTTGTCCATTTTCGACCGATGATTATCCACTACTAGCAGTAAAGAAAATGTTATAAAAACATAGCGTTGATGAAGAAATAAAGTCTAACGGTAAGTAATAGTAGTAATAGCCATTGCGTCAAGGGCGGCTTAACCTATAGTGCAGGGTGTGCAATGCACACGGGCGCCGCCGCCTCAGGGGGCGCCGCGGCAGAGAGAGATGTGCTACAGGCATGAAAACAATGACTTATTCTGCCGTCATGAGAAGAAAGGCCGTAACTAATACCATACTGTAAGCTATACCTACTTATAAAATAGCTTGTTGGAATATGAAAAAAAGTTAATAGTTATAGCCGCGGGGG
>DWME01004809.1:0-15789 GCA_018244795.1 Parelbella ahira ahira | reverse complement strand
CGAAAGCTTCCGTGGCTCGAAGGCCCCATTAGGTACACGGCCAGGTTGTTAACGTTAAGTAACCTTCGTCAAACCTGGTCCGAAGCCTTAGAAGGGGTTTAAAAATATCTGACATTCGATTAAGTCACTGAACAATATTTGTGGATATCCGCGTAGGAGCAACGAGTCAAATAGAGCTGTTCTCCAGGTCTTCCATAAAGAGAGATACTCGTGCTTAGGCGTGATGTATAAAAAAAGTCTACAGATACATACCAAGTTAAACAAAATGTTATTGTAACATGTACAAAAACAGCGTTTATGTATATGTACGGTAATGTTGTCGTTTCTCTATGAAGACAATTCATACAACGCTTACATATCATAAGCGGCCCAATAAAGAAAACGTATTTATAAAGTAAGTAATCAAATACATTTAGATCTTTCATGAGTTGTCTGTCACCACCACAATACGCTATTGACAGCCCTAGCAGAAACCCACGGATTGCCATTGTACCTCACTCCTACTTGTCTATGTCAAAAGATCTCAAACCGCTCATTCGAGCCGAATGCCATTGGAGTCACGGACGATTGAAATGAATCAGGATTCGGATGACTGTACAGACAAACATTTCTGTGCGATTAGACACCCCGGAGATGCGCAGACTTTTTTATTTTAATCAAACAATCTTCCTCTTTATTTTTTTACACAGTATGAGACATGTTACATATATGTAGGTAGATACAAATACGAGTACATTTGAGGGAATGTTTTTGTTTATTTGGAAAACGGAGAAATATGTAACAGTAATATGGAATTTTGCGAAGTTGTAACTTATTTGCACTATAAGTATACGTACATATGTGTGACATATTAAGGCTATGCCATGCATATAACCATGCTAATTTAAATCTGAATAAGTTCGTATTTAAAGCTCTATGCAAATTTTAACTATAATGTGAAGGATATACGAGACAAAACCCCATTAACCAGTGGCGTGATTCATCAACAATTTAATTAAGACCGTCCGTGCGAGATCCGCGCTTAGCGACAGATTAGTTTCAGGTTTAATTTCGCTCTGTCACTGCGCTAACCCGTGCTTTCTACTCGTGTAGCTGTTTAAAACTTGCATTAAGCGAGGCACTCGCAAGCAAGGTGCATCGCGAGTGATTTACGAGTATGTTAACAATTGGAAAACACCGACAAAATAATCCAGTATAAAAATGGACAACCCCCTATTAGGTAACCGTTTCAAGCATGTGAGATACAACGCTTATTGTAAGTTATTATTAATGTGCGTGCGCCGATTTTACGAACTTCAACTCACCCACATTCACATATCCACTAATCGCACGATTAGTCCAGGTATCTGCATTGCATGGAGTAAATGCGCGTTTCGTAAAAAAGACAACACGTCCGCTCTGTCATACACAGCGTCATTTACGCACTAGTTAGTTAAAAGATCCAGACAACCAGCCGTGTAGCCAGCGTGTAAACATTCAGTCAGCCAGTATAACTTCGCAAGATTGCTGGTGCCCGCCAAGGATTCTAGGTCTCTTGTGTGGGAGGCAGAATTGTAAACTAATATAATACAAATATTTTTATACGTACCGCCTTTTATAATATACTTATATAAAAACTAAAGAGCCAATCAACCAATAGCGTGATCAACAAACTAATCAAGTTCTCTACGGCAACAAGCAATTTAGTTCAGGTTTAATTACGAGCTGACACCGTTCTACTTATTTATGCACTATCTGCAAATTAAAGTTGAATAATTTTGTCTGCACTGTTGTAGCAAATCTAACGAAACAATGTTAGTTTTTATTTTGGTTTTATAAGATATTAGTTGATAAGCATCGAGTGGCAAGTATGAAGATGAATATATGGCAAATGAAAAACTCGGTATCGAGTGTTATGTTTACCTAATTACTTAACTTTCACAAGAACAAGCACTTAGAAAATACAATGAAAAGTTATTTTTTCTTTTCTCGTTTTCACACATTCATATAGAAACGTAGAGCATGAGAAGCATTGCAAATGTAGAGCACTGTGTAAATTGTACGGAAGTACAAACAATATAGTCAATAATTACATTTACTATGTAATCCAAAGCTTAAACGCTATAAACCACGGCCACATCCGAGTCAATCTTCACGGTAATCTGACTATAGATCCGAGATGGCGTGGTGACGTCACGTGTAATAACCTCAGTTTAATTAAAACCCGATAGATTAATAAACAGAGCGCAGGAACATGTTGCGACTCACGTCGCCAGCTTCGATCTGATTAATTCGTGTACGTAGAATCAAATGTTAACTGTGAGATGTCAGAAACTAAAGCACATCAACATTAAAAGTAAAGGCTAAAAAATATCAGGAATTAATCATTCGTTCGCATACTTACGTTTTTACCTAACACCAGTATAGTTATGATTAACTTATTCTTTGTTTTTTCAGCCTTATTTAATTTAATATTATCATCATAATTGTCAGCCTTTAGATATCAGGCCTCCCCTAATCAGCGCCACTCCTTCCGGTCCTGGGCCTTCCGAATCTAGCGGCTTGCCGCTGTCTTATTCAGGTTGTCAGATCATCTGGTATGAGGGCAGCCTACGCTCCTTTTACCCAGACGTAGTCACTCGAGCGACGTGGCCTGCCCATTGCCACTTCAACTTACTAATTTTGAGAGCTACGTCAGTGACCCTAAGGTCACGAACTAATTCGTCTACGAATTTCAATCTCATAACCATAATGTAATAATATAAATTCCAATGATACGCTTCAAAACACAACATCAAACCCTGCTTATAATAATCGATAACAACGAGAATGAAATATATATAATCAAACGCAGCGACGTCTGAGAATAATTGAAATTCTGGATGTAAATGAATACATAAATTACAATAGCCAGTATTAAAGGATCGCGAGAATCGAAGAAAGACTGGAAGTAACGATTCAAATATTTAAACGACTCGATATACAGCTAAAGGACTATGTGAATATAACTAAATAACAAATTATGAATATAATAGGTACATATCTAATCAAAAACTGACAATGATTTTTAATATGAATTGAAAACTTTGTAAACGTTTGTCGACTATATCTACATCCAATACAAGAACTCACTTTTATATAATCTTTCAAAATTATTACCAAACAAACGCTAAAAAAGTTATTTGATCACGGGCTTAGTCATCCATATAAAAAATAACTTCCCCGATCATAATTCGCTGTATACTTTCGTTGCGGGAAGTCCGGCCGCACAGGATAAGCAGGGAGAATGTCGCGTGAATCTTAATTCGTGCCGATTAGTATTCAAGGCAAAACAACAACTAATAAAAAGGAGCTGCCGTGGGGAAAATTGAAAATATCCGCAACCGTCAGGAAAATGAGAAGCCCTCTTCGTCACGCCGTGAAATTAGAAATACTGCAAATTTACAAATTCCCGGCACGTGGCATCCAAAGTTTGTTTACGTTTGATTATATTTGATTATGCACATTTCATTACAATCTCTTCTTTTGGATTACCAGATAAAATAATACTTTTTTTTCACGACGCACTGCGTTTCTGTGTATTGTGATGATGTGACTACTGCTGATAGTATGGTATATTTTAGTTCACACGTACAACCGATAACCATGTCTTTCAGACAAAAACAAAAATTATTTTTATTTGGTACCTCACAGCAAGCAGAAGTGTAGTAGTGTACCTCCAGAGAACCGCATAAATGTTCCACCACTTCCCGCCCCTGATGTCCTGTATTGTCATGTGCGACACCCGTCATCATGTACACACCTTTAGTATACATATAACAGCTAGTCCTAGCTATGTGAGACTACGTTCATTGCCCGTAACAAGTTACCGGCTCTGAACGCCGAGATGAACTCATCACCTGTTAGTAATTGCAGTGACTCCATTACGCTGCAAACTATCGTAATATAAACTATACTTCCATAACGAACCCATCAAACCTGGCGCAAATTACTTAGTCAAATCATAAATGAAATTCGCAGGGGAGTAGAAACAAGGACAGCATCGTTATATGTAGCAAATAACTACTACTTAACTATATTGAGGAGGTACGCAACGGAGTTTATTTTTAACGAGTAACATCGCTAAAACGCACATAATATATTCTTATTTAAAACTTGTTCGAAGTATTGTTATGTATTGTGTATGTTCAGAAATGCACTGCTGATTGAATTGTTCCAGGTCGATTCAGGGGTCGGGAACTATTATTTTCTAAGTTACAATTCCTAATAAGAACAACGATAAAGCTTTATTTCACGAACACCATTACATGTAATCTGTGCAAAAAATATACATGAAGATTGATACAAAATGATCGCCGATGATGTCTATTGACCTCTCTAAAATATTAAGACAGTCTTCTGCACGGTCCTATAAGATTTTTTTCATCGTTTCTGTTCAATAAAATACGTGTTATAAACATACATGCAAGATTAGAGCCATTATCTATTGATGACTAGGTCAGAAGGTTAACGTGCATTATACCCCATTATCTCGGCCAATTGTAATCAAACCCGCTAATGTGCATAGATTACACTCGAACTCGCATGTATCAAACTGTACGTGCTTCATCAGAAATTGCATCATTAGTTTCGTGGTAGTAGGTATCATCACCAAATATCGCCAAGGAGTTGTGTACATGGCCATAAGCATTTTAAAATTAATATCTTCCTTGTCTTCGCAGTCGTATATTTGTTTTAGCACATTATTTAGTACAGTCGAAGGCGTAGAAACTTGTAAACGTCATGAAGCACTCAAGATTTCATAACAATGAGAATATCATAATATATTCCAAATTCCATTACTGTCTGTAGATATTATTCATCCATTAACGGCCGACGCCGCGTCTCGTTACGATCCCCATCTGAAATTCAAAATTTTGTTGAAACAGATAAATGGAAAGAATATCCCCATTTAAAGTCAATTACTTAATATAATGTAAAATCCAAGCCTATGCTATAATTTATTTATTGAAACGTACGAGATCGAAGACTTTTCAAATATTTAAGTAGACACCTACTTATATCGGTTTAAGAAAAAACCTAAAATAAAAATTATACACAGAATGGAATATTTATTAGGCATGCGGAGAACGTCTTGTGACAGCAAAACACTTTATATTATTATCGTGTTTATTTTAACTCTATAACCTCATAGTTTCAATATACCTACTAACACTACTTACTACTTTTACTAAGCACCTCGTTGTTTCGCTAAAAATATTAAGCCCGCAGTGAATAAAAGAAAATCAAAAGCACTTTTGTAGATAAGAATTCAGCTGACTAATAAATTTAAATGTTATTCAATTAAATGCACATGAATTATTCAGCAAAAGAATGCTAACGTATAAAATGATACCGACCTCAAAGATTCCAGAGGTCGTGTAATTAATTATTGTTATGTATGCGGAATTTAATTGTTCTGTTACTTGGAATAATATGCGTAATACTGTATACTAAATAGAAAAATATACCTATTTATGTGGATTTTAATATAGTCAAATTAACTGCTTCATAAAGACGCTTTCATTTGCTATTGAGGGCTTCCTGCAGCAATGGCGAGCGAAATGAAAGTAATGTAGCATTATAAGATTTAGATATTTTTATCTATAATAATAACTATACTTCATAGTTTATATGTTACAAATATTTATGGGCTCGTTATAAGTATACATTTTATGTTGATGCATATAATTATTAATGTAAATATGTGTTTAGAAATGTATTAGCCGCTTACTATTCAACCACCCTCTATGAGGGTAATGCGTCTGTGCATTTTTAATTTTAAATATCACTCGCCATAACGGCGCGGGAAACCATCTTGAGGAAACCTGCAAAACTTACAGTTCTCCACTATGGTCTCTTAGGTGTATTTAATCTGACAAGGCACACTTTGCCAGCGTGGCAGACATTTTTCATAAGAGACCCGTGTCCAATTGTGAAACGATATAAGGTTTGAAGATGATGTAGTTTTTCAGCTGTCTGGTGCCCACAGTATAAACTTTACTACATCAGTCATCAGACTTGTGGGCAAATATCCTATGTTATGATTACATTTTGCGATAAGCTCTAGAGATAATACAATTTTTTCAGTGTCTGTATTGCAACAAAAGAAAGCTGATTCATCGTTTTCACTATAATTACTATTCACTATAATCAGATTCCATTTATTGCACAACATTGGAAAAAGCCATAGCGCTCTACAATTTAAAAATTGTAATGTATTATTATTTAATACACCTATAAATCAAGAAGCGTCGAACGAAAACTTACACTGCGACGAGGGAAACGGATTTATTCCAAATCGCACGATGTCGAAGTCCCAAACTTTATCACACTGCGGACGATTGCTCAAAAACGTGTCTTTCATTTTTTAGACCACAAAATGACCTCAAGATACATTCCTTCGCGATATATCACGTGAGTAATTTCTTAAATTCAACTGATAAAGTTAGATCAGAGTATTTGATGAATATCCAACATATGTACGTAGATATTAATCTACCAATGGGTACCATCAGATCAATTTCTTTAATAACTCTGAAATCTTTTGAAACGGCACGGAGGAATATCGTTAATTTCACTCTGATCTGACTTTTTAGATGACGAAAAAAAAAGATTTCGTCTTTTTAAAGTTCTTTGATCTAGAAAAAATGGCGCACTCATCATAATTTCTTGACGAAGACGCAGCTTTAACGTTTTAGTCACAGATTAATCACTCCGTCGGTACGTATGGTTATGAAACTTATTTCTGTTACAATTTTATTTTGATGCTCCATAGGTTCCATTTATTCGTACTAAAATATAATATTTCTACGCCACCCTAGTGACAACTACTTATGTATATTTGTACATTGTACTTGTGTTTGCTTTCTGTTGGGAGAGTTCTCTCGTAACACATTACTTTAAGAAATGTGTTTACGAAAACAGCTTCACAGAAAGTCTCAAAAACACTCTCGTTCCGAGAACTGTAACTTATCGTACGAATAAATAACATTACATACGTGTTCCCGCGGACTGTAAATATGGCATCTATGAGACATATCTGATAAAACGTTGTAGAATTATTGAGGAGCCGACGCGCCACGAAAATACTTTTGCGGTGAACCAATGTGGGATATATTGGTATAAATATGGGATATTCACTACTATTTACACATATGTATATATAAAAAATAAAGATTTCATCTTTTTATTTAATAAAAACTTAATAAATCTCACAGCGTCTCTAAACTGTACATTTTATACTCTATTCTATATTCGCTCTTCTTTAGTCGTCAATTCTTTAAATGTCATATTCCTGAATCTACTAGGACCATTATTAGTAAAATACTTTATTATGTGAAATATCTATTATTGAGATGTTATTTACAAATAACTCAATTTAATCAAACGTAAATAACACATTATTTGATCTGTTTGTGCACGTAGACAGGCAGACAATCAAAAGCAGACATCTGAGCTAATATATTGGATATGTTACTCACGTCGTAAGCATACTCCGTCTGCTACCATAATAAATTTTGTGACAAACAATATCCCCCTACCCTTTGTCTGGCTGCGGTCGAGCATCGATCGATTCGAACAACAACGCACATTCCGACTACAGGATTAGATAAATATCTGCTTCATCATAGTCGATCAGCATACGCGTAGGCTGTCCCATCCCACTGAACAGCCAATACGTCGAGCAACTGCGTTGTCAATTCATTCATCAGCTTTAATTAAATAATTGATAAGAAATGTTACGTGAATGATTATAAAATGACTATGCACATGAATAACTAAACATGTATCACATTCGCCATGAACTAATTATATAATAATCAGCGGAAACTTTGATTTATCGAACAATGTTGCTAAATAACACGATTATAATTTAATTAACAGCTATGCGTTTTCTCTATAAGATTTGGTAAGGTTATTAAGACGGCAATAAATAGGTACTTATTTTTATTTGTGTCTCTGGTATAAATAAATGTATTTCCAATAATATACGCAATACGTATACCTAAGTTAAATGATGATAATATTTAATTATAGATTACCTTTTCAATTTAATTTTTTCATTTTCAAAATTTTATAATATTATTAGATACGAAACAGATAAAATTAAACCTTTTCTAAAGCGTAGAGATCCCATACATACAGTTATAATAATTCATAAATAATTTCGTTCACTTTCGGTAGTAAAAATGCTATTGGTAGCATTGTACAAGAATTAACTATTTAAAATTTTCGTTATGTACTTAATATATAAATATTATTTAAAATAAAAGCAATTTTTATAATAATTGTATTAAATAGTTATACTAAAAACAGTACTAGTACCTCCATCTATCAATTAACCACAGAACTAATTTCACAACAGAGAGGTGAGAAACAGTCGTAGAGTATATTCAATGATATTGCATAAATTCCAAATAAAACTTGATTAAATTGGTCTGATTCCCAAAATAGATTAATCCTATATGAATAAGAAATAGGTATCCTAGAATAAGGTCATAAATATATTAGTGGTCTAGCAACATTATATCTGTTGTTTATTATTCAAAATACCTATATGTATTAAAGTACACCCAATCCTCTCTCGAATAATCTACCGTGAAATATCATTTGAATAAATTTCATGCTCTAACCCGAATAAAAATTCGATTTCGGCGTCATATAATCGATTCCAGTCAAGATATCGCGAAGTATCTCCGTGTTACCCGCCCGGCCCCGTAATAAATATGGCTCTACCGTAATAATAATAATTTTAGGTGGTTTTATGTAAAAAGATTTACAAGACAAACGAGCTGACAACCCAATCCATGTTGAGTGCTCTATTCTAAGTAGGCGATGTTGTATCAATAGCGATTTACGTTATAGATAGGTATTATTTTAGCTATCGGTAGAAACATTGATCACGCGAGTCACGGAGTATTTTGGTATATTGCTTAATATTTCGTATAAAACTAATTATATGACGAGAGGCGAAAGTAAAATTTGACATCATCAGCCTATATCAGATCACTGCTATAGTAGGTACGTACCTACATTACAAATCTCTACTAGAGATTTTTTCTCATGATCCCCTCATGAGCATGTGTTAAGGATCGGGGGATTTCAAAGCACAACTTCCCTCACCAGCTACGCTATTACCCATCAGCCGCCAGGATATTCAGAAACACCACCACCAAACGCTACACCATCACCAGCCGTTAGCCAAAGCCTCGTCTGTTTTGTCAGCAGGATGCACCACTGATAAGAAAAGTTGGCATTTTATTTAATACCCGAGCCCCTTACACCCTCTTGATAATAACAATTTGTGTCAAATATATTATTACATAAATACTTGATTACAATCAACTGGAAGTAGTTTCTGTTGCATTATTCCAATATTTTTTAAAGAAACAAGTTAAAATCTTAAATGTGATCAATACTTTCCTGGGTGATATTAAATGCAATAAATAATTGTTACAATTATGTTGCGAATAACAACTTTAATACATGAAAATCGTAAGGTAAAAGCCCATCGACCTTTAGATATCAACCGCTCGAATCTCGTACAATAATGAACTGCGAAATGCACCGTCTTCGGTTAAATCTTAATGGGCGCCGTGGGCGGAGCGGTAAGGGTCGCTACATCTGTTGTTGTAACGGATTAAAGTAATAAACTGTTAATATTTATAATGATTAAAAATAAAAATATTCCTGTATAAACACGCCTTTGACTAGCTTTGAAATTTTAAAATGTATAGATACTCCTTACGGGGCTAAATACTGTGTTATTTGAACGAAGACGAACTAGCAACAGAATTTTATGCATAATATTAAACTAATTCACATACCTATTCTAACTGAATGGTTTCAGCGGCACGTGAAATTCCTCAAAGAATAAATATGTACTTACATCGACCACAGACATGATCTTTGCAAGACGGGATTAAAATTGAAATTAAAATTTAATGATACGACCTTAATAAAATCGAATTGAAATTTGCAATCCAAGTACCTACTCCTTTTAGGATTTTTACATTAAGTACTACTCGTATATTAGGATCGGGTAAAGTGCCACTTTGTTGATCATTTTTATTGCCTATGTGGATTTTAGGACTTGCGCATAAATTGCTCTTAATAACATGCGGAAATTAAAGTAATTTTATTAATATTTTGGGAGTCATCTGGCATATGTATAGTTTCCAACAATTTAATGATGTTGAGAATTCAACTGTTTCTAATGAATATTTAAGCTTTTCGCTGGTGCTGGTACATTTGTAATATATTCGATAATGATTATAAGTTACACTTATTTGACATACTCCTAAATTATGTACTCTTGTTACATTTCTTAAAAGTATATTACATTAGTGTTTAAATAATCCCCAGCACTGAAACACGCCGTTATCGCATCTACGCCGTGTCGGCGCGCCCTCTCGTTTCGCGACTGTGATTCAGTTCCGCGCTGTTCAAAATGCTTTATACGAGTACACTTGCGAAATTGCCAAGAAACTACGATAACCGTTCCATCCTTTTTATATATTTTAACAGAAATTTAACTAGATTATCCATAATACTGTTTGTTTGGAGATAATTGTCTCTGCTTTAAAGAGATTCCAAATAGGTGGGATATTAGATATTTAAAATTTTACGTTTTTATGGTGGTAAGATAAAAACTCGTATGGCTGGTTGGTCTACCTACTTCTCACTTATTTTTGAATTATCCCCATTAATCAAAATAGAAACTTTATTATATATCATAAATATAACATTAGAACTTAGAACCAAGAACTCGTTCCCACGATGTTGATAAGAATGCTTTATACGCTTGCGAAATTTTCAAGAAGCTAAATTTTAACTTCACCGTGTCGAGGAACTTCTTTGCTTTATTTAGTACCACCGAGATTTGTGGTTAGATTTCAAAGTAATATAATTTTTGTACCATTTTTAAATGCGATTTGTATAATAGTATAATCATTTACTCCAGTGCTCTAAGATACTTTTAGGTTTAGGTCTTAAATTCAGTCATTAATTCCGAATCGAAACGAATCTTTCGTGATTCTGATGTGGTTGCAGATTGCAGCGATCTGTAAAGCGAATGGTCAAGGGCAAAGCAATGATTGACCGCCAAATTTTGCGAACATTATTTCAAAGAATAGTCGATAAATCACATCTGACGGGATGCTAAAGCGGTGGCTGGGGAAGAAATAACCACTAACCCGTATCTACAACGGTGTATACCGGAATAGGAGCGTAAGTAAAAGGGACGCAGCATATTTCATGTAAACGAGGTGATCAACGCTTTTCATGGCCAGTATCTCCATGATGTATAATTATTTAAAAGTGAATAATCAATGTTAACTGAAGCGGTTTTAATGTCCTAATTCTAAGCACAAATGCCTCACTCGACCACGGGAGCTTGCAGATACCAAAATAACAACATTATACACCTATAATTAGTTACGTTATAAACATCGAATCTTTTGGGTCTTAAGTCAAAATCATTTCCCAAGTAAGAACAATTTGAATCAAATCTATCTGTTCATGGTGCTGAAGAGCGATAAATTCGGATCACGTCAAAGTACTAAAATAATAAAATTTTATCCTTCACGTCAACGTTTTGAATAAAATGCAGAACGTGTCTGGGATGCAGCCAAAACGGCAGCGAGCGGCACCAGCAGTAAGTACCAACGGAACACAAATATTAACTTTCCGTTTGGGAATCATTTGTCACATCAGAAAATAAACGTTTAACCTATCGGATTACACAATTATTTAAAACCTACGTTTGTTTTTTTTCTTTTTATCTTACTACGATATAGCTAAAACTGGCATGGTTTTTTTATAAATGAGTTTAAAATAGTGTACCGTTAATGAGATACTACCTAAGAAAACAAGTCTGTATGAGTGCTCGTAACTGAAAACTGTTATTCAACATAATAATGCCTGCATACTACTCGTATTCTTGTATCCGTATCTTTTATCGAATAATTAAATTAAATTGTTCTACTAATATTTAATACAAGCAAACAATTTATTCTATTATCGAATTAAAAAATTAATTTAATTTAATTATTTTTTCTGCTGACGCTTAATATAAGCAAGGAATTGGTAACTGTATAGTCAGTTATTTATGACCATTGGGGCTTCGTAAGTTTTTTTTTTGCAGATTCCGCTTCAGAGGGGCTACTCTGTGGCCAACCTCTGTTCGGCAAAACTTGGAATATAAATTTGGCACGTTGTTGTTCGACAATAGGCACGCTTGCCAACATAAATTATCGGACAACATTCGTCTCGAGTTTACCAACAGCGATCAGCAAATATTTATATAACACTCGCACTAAATAAAAACGAATCCATTGAGTCACAAAGAAAAGAAAAGAAACTTAACAAAATTTTCTTAAAACCTAAGAAACCGAACTGCTTTGTTAAAGTGGCGGTAAGGCTCGCTCAAAACGTCTATTCTTGTTTTTTCTTATATTTATATATGGAAAAATACGTGTTGTAGCTCACGCAAACATTTCCAAGGCGGGGATTTAAGCTTTCATAGGACATCTGAAAACGTGTAAAGAGACTTATGCTTCGGTATTGAACAAAGTGTAGATAGATATACATATGTTGTATATTCTCGAAGACTGTGATTTACTTAGAACGTAATGTCAGTATTCTATTCATAAAACGAACATGTTAAGTAAACACGATTCCAATACCATTGAGAGATGAGGCGATTTATAATATTGCACTAAAATATTTCGAAGTGTTTAAATGAGCACCAATTTCACTTCAGCTTAAATTACAATATTAAATTAACGGACCGGCACGCCTATATTTTCCCGAAGTAATAGGCAGACCAGCTTAGTACACTTCTACGTTTCACTAGTTACGTTTACATCCCATCTTGAAATAGGAGATGAGCTTATTACCATGCCATGCCACACACCTAGCTTTCGAGCTGCTGCTAGGAGGTTTAAGTTAGAAAAACCCAATAGCAGCCGACCTCAGGATTGAGCCCAAAACTTCTCACTCAGCAGTTACGCTTGCGGGAGCCAGTCCGCACAATTACCATATGATTGTATTTTTGTGCATGTTTGTCAATATATTATAGAACCCCGTACAAATGTTTGGCTTGTCCATGTTACGAATGGCAAAAGGCCAACTTTCAAGCAAAAATTTATTACATATTTATTTATACTGCATGTGTAAGCTTGGCAGTACCGTATAACATAGCAATTTGATAATACAAAACACAATGAAGCGCTGATCCTGTACTCGAGCGCCGCATGGAGCCTATAGCCGTACGCCTCATTAAATTTTGTTTGAATAGAGAGATGAACCGACATCCAGCGGCCAGAATAGGTAGTACGGTCTGCAGTGAGATAATCGATCCAAGTATCAACTATGACGCTAAATTAAATCACATGCAAAGGTACGAAATTTGATAATTTAGTCATCTCATTTAAAAACAAATATACATATATGTACTTGATCTCAACGAAACAAGAACGAATAAATTCTATAATTTCAATAAACTTTTAACAGCACTCTTTAAATGTTAGAGTGACAATATTAAAGCTCAATTAACCTATTTAAAAGGCAGTGAAACCAAAGATTAAATATAGCACCACATACAAAATACTGAATATACTATAATAACAGTAAAACACAGTATAAAACATGCGAAACACAAACCGAAGAAATTTCTGTCCGTACTGTATCGCAAAGCCCGCATCGGCTGAATGAGCAGCTGAGTGCTCGCAGCCGGCGCGGCACAAACATCGCCCGGCGCTATCTCGCGAGCAAACACTTGCATCGGCCGCACCTGCACCGTACAAGTATGAATAGCTATCCGAACGTGCGACGGTACACAACACTCATTAATGCACGGATAGCAAGAGGGGAAGTTCTTTACCGCCCTTCGCTCATATCCTGCGGTAAGCCGAAGCTATGAGGATACCTTTGTTTAACGCTTGCTACTGTACGGTATAAAGTATTAAGCTAGGCTTCCCTTTTAATATTAAAACGGGGTGAATCGCACAATAATTATTTTTTCTTAATAGTAACAATTTATAAACCTGTATATATAGATATATAATATTAGAAGCCTGCTCGTTGCTGATATCTGCTGTAATCACATATTATATATTATAATGTATGTACTTATCATCATCAGCCTATCTCAGTCCACTGCTGGACATAGGCCTCCCACAATGAGCCCCCTTGCGCCCTGTCCTCATTATATTATATACATACATATGTATTTAGCACAGAGCGCTGATGCTATCCCAAAATCAATAAGTCAACCTCGACAGAACGGATGGTGACGTTAACATGGACGATGGATATGCCGTATGATGATGGATTACGAATATATTTTTAAATCTCGTACCTTAGACTAACTTCGAATTTGCTGTCTATGACATTTGTGCGGAGTGCTTATTCAAATAAATTCGAAATCTACTAAAATAATCGATTTAGGACGTCGCATGCATTATAAACATTGACACATATACATATGTACATACACGCATACATAAGACATGTAGGAACATTCGCCATTATATTCTGTAGCGACTAAGTGCAATAGAGCTTGCTGAGCATTCAATGCCCTCCGCTATGCCAGCCCGATCGCTCCCGTACAATAGACGCCAATTTACACGAGAATTCGAAGTGGATGCCTTGGTACTTATGGGTGCGTTCACGAACATTAGATACGGTTTGCATTCCGCCACCGTACATCACATCGTACATCACTTCAACATCAAAAGGTTTACTACGTATTACAATAGGTATTTGAATTCCATGTACATCAGTTTTGACCTAAGTATCTACGATTCCGTTCCTAACAATGTCTAATATTATAGAGCAAATTACGCGAAAAATGGCAGGTATTTCCAAATAGTGATTATTACGTTTCCATAACTGTCAAGCTTAGTCACCATTAAAAGAAGCAACGCGGGTGCTTCTATTAAAATTTTAAGTAGATTTGATATATGGAATACCGCATATTACAATCGGCGACGTATCGGTATAAAATCTCACCATGCATACAGATTATTTGTCCACTGAACGCATTCTGACAGACGCGCTGAATTACGCGTATTCAACTATGGTCTAAATTTCTGCATGCTGGAATTCATAGAACATTGTCCACATAACAATTGTCTTCGAAAAATTATTTAAAAAGCAAATAATGTTATCTAAAACGATCATAGCATTCTAATAATTATAATCTTACCCTGTGTAGAATTACCGAGGAAATTCTGTATACAAGTTACATTCTTCGTTTAACACACAAATATACGAGCATAAATAGTTGTTTCAGATCATTAGTACTAAACAGTATGTTTCAGTGTAAGCATAAGCTACTTTCCTCACTTCAACTATTCAACGGACGTAATGGATTCTAGCCATAAGTCAGTTTTAATAATTGAGCAATGTGATTACCCAGGCATAATTCTGCCTTATTAATACAACATTCCGTCTCGCTAAGATCTTAATCGGGACACAAGCACGTGTAATCAGGCATTGATTGTGTATACATAGCTGGAGATTATAATGACGATTCATAATGTATGTATAAACATAGCGTAGTGGAATGGTGACAAAAATCTAAAATATTAATCTGGTTCGGACAGAGACGTATTCGAAAATCTTTACACCTGTGAGGCAACACTCATAATGCCAGTAATGCCAATTTTCGAAGGATTCTTACACCTGTATGTGTGCCATCACGGGAACAATTTGACCATTAAAGTGAAATCAAAGTACGTGTAACCAATTCCTCGATGAATG